>JAYJLV010000011.1:25543538-25567933 GCA_036873485.1 Torymus texanus | reverse complement strand
AATATATATGGGCTTTGTTATTAAAGAATTTATTCACTACCTTTTTTCAGATTCAACCATGGCTTGTCCCCTTAAATACTGAAATAGGTCGGAAAAAATCATTTTTCAATCCCCATTGCAAAGGATCCTTAAATTATGTATTACTCGGAATTTTTTTTTTTTAAATAACAATAAAATTGTTTCCTAATTATGTTTACATTGTGTTTACGCAACAGTTTTTTAATTATTTTCTTAAAATTTTACATCTATAACTATTTTCCACTTTTCTAAAAGAATTATGAAGCGATTTTAGTTTTAAAATCGATTACCTGTTTGTTAAATCTATTTTTATATTAAAAAGTTTAGTTTATTCAAAGATGTTTGAAAATGCAGGAGTATATAGTTAAGTTGAAATCACTTTATACTTTTCTAGAAATTTGAAAATAAATTTATGATAAAACTAGTTCTGAGTAATATAGATATACTTTAAATAACCTTTTACGATAGGAATAGAAAAAATTTTGACTTTTTTCCCACTTGGGTAAACTCGCCCTTTAAGTATAAAAACATTTAAATAAAAGAAAAAAGCTTTAATTTATGTTAAAGTTCTTTGAAATCGTATAAGATTTTTTACAAGTTAAAGCTCTTTTATAGTACTTTAATGTTCTTTTTATGCTTATTTGACTAGCGCCTTTGAGAGCTTAATATTGATTAATCATCATTGACCGCTTGTCGTCCATTTTCCCATATTAAATTTTCATAAGAACAAGACTGTTTTTGATGGCTCAATATTTTCCTCGTCTATGTATATTTCTTTTCTTGAGCACTCCAAAAGTCGATTTCTTACAGAATTGTTTATAATATTTATTTACACAACGAATTCATTATTACATTCCAAGTTATAAAACGTATACTTATACATGATGGTATTAGTTACAAAAATGTGTCTGAAATTATGGATTTGTATTTTGGTGAATCGACGAACTGTTTTCAGAATTTGCAATTTCTAGACACGAAAAACACACGTTTATTACCGTATTTATAATATTTTGTTATAATATAAAAAAGATTTTTGATGGTCAAATTCAAATAGTTTCAACATGTCTTGTAACCATTATCCATGATTTTTCTTAAAACTTACGAAAATTTTTCAGCCGGCGATAAAACTGAAATAACACCTGTTGATGCCTTTATCGTTCAACGGTCTAAAAATTATCACTTGAGTCTTGTTTTATAGAAGATAATAGTACATTACGCAACTAGGGGTATAAAGAGTTGACCAGTCTAGAGCACGTGAAAATTGCCATCCGAGTCGAGGGCGAGGGTGTCAACTATGTGGTCTGGGGCGAATATCTTTATCTCTGTGTTGCATGTTCTATTTTACACAACAATGGACCGAAAACTAATATTTATAATTTTTAGTTGGGATCAAATATGATACTCTGGTCTCGATGTTGAGGAAAATTCGATTAACCTTCTAAACAAATATTGATTAAAATAAATCCTAAGACTGTACTATAACAAAAAGAGTTTAGTGCACGACATTTATAGGTAAATGACTTTTGGTGTCGATTTCTGGTGTCCAGCACCGATAATAGGTTCTCATAGATTTTGTTGTACAGTCACTCGAGATGATTGCATCGCAGCAATGTACATAAGCGATGCAAAACAAAAATTGTTGGGTCACGCTGCGGATTTCATCAAACCAACAGTGTAATATATGTATTTTGAACTTCTGTATGCTCATTCATGTCTAAAACAGGATTATATATCATAGATATTTTAAAAATTTATTTTTACATACAAAGTATACAAAATATATACATCTATATATTTTATACGTCAAGTATATTATTCGGAAAAAAAGACTGAGAAACACGAACACCTGGTTTGGCTTTTTTGGAAAACACATATTACTTGAAAAAAATAATGTGATTCAAATTATTTTAGATTTTGTTTGCGATTTATGTTATTGTTTATGTCAAAGAATTTGCGTTTTTCATGAAAATATCGATATTTCTCATATCGGCAGAAATTCCCACCGCTCGGCTCGAAAGGTGTAAATACAATTATTTTTAAATACAACCTGTAAAATCTGTACTAGACTTCACTTACAAAATACAAAAACTGTGAAATTTTTAAACAACTCACTAGCTTACTTAAATAGGAACATTATAAAAATTGCAATTAAAAATCAACGTCCGTCCAAACTTGGGTTATACTACTTCAGTGTAATTAATATAGGAATAAATTGTTCACCATACTATTAAGTAATCGTTTCAACAATTGTATGACTTCTAAATTAAAAAATGTTAACTACCCGCTTCCTTTGCATAATAATCTGTGTACTTTAGACTATTGAAAGAACCGGCTTCAATGGGTTTAAACCAAAGCATATTGTAAATGGGTAAAAAATTATTACAGTATGCGTTGTATAGGCGGTGAGAAAATCCGCACTACATCATCCCTGGTGAAAATCGTTCAATTTCAAGATTTTCTACTATTTTATAGTTAGTTGACCGACATAGCTACAAAATGTCTAGAAAACATTGGACAAATCCTTTCGAAAAATAAGAGGAAAGTACGAGGAATTCTACTAGGCTATATCGTTCGCAGTCAAATAGGCTCATGTGACATCAAAAGTTGCGTTCGTACATGCAACCCTAACATTCCCTAGACCGACCGGTCCTACATACTGCGCTACTTAGGCCGACGGATAGCTGTCAAATACTGTACGTAACCGCACTTAGAGTGCCAAGCGAGTTGTTACTGACCTCCTTCGTACCAATAACATTCAAGCATTCCTGAATGAGTTTAGACGCCACTTTCATACCCTGAAATCAACCTCTATACATTCCAGTACATCAAGTCACGTGTACACAAGTCTTCCACAGATAATACACGATCCGACAGATTAAACCAATGCTTTAGAACTCACTAAGCCTTATATCGTACATGGAAATGAGCGAGCCAGGGGAACCCATTCGAATAATTGTGACTAACCCAGCGATGGACACTTCATCACCTCCAAGCGTCGATCAAGATCTGTAGACTCCATCCGCACCATCTGCAGTAGTATCCGTGCCCTTCGCAGGAAATATCTACAAGTAGCTATAAGCAAATTCACGAGAATGATATGAGCCAATGAACACAATTGCCTACGAGCTTAAAAAATCGAGTGCATTTCTCGCCCCCTCCGCTATTAGCGTAGATAGCAGGAATACAAGTACTATATAGATGTTTATGATACTCCGAAAAACGCTTTCATATGTAAAATGATATAGACATCTTTTGGTAAATCTAGGAAAAATATTGACATTCGCGAAGCCGCTAACCCTAATTATATTTTCAACATGAAATAAGTCTTGCTAATTAAACTTATTTATCCGCAAAAATAACGCGCAAATATATACAGGAGTCTACAAAAACGAACGATAGTATAAATATATATACTTTTATTATATTTATTTATTCATTTTTTTTAAATTTAAGATTCTATAAAACAATTTTTTCATAAGTAAATGAACGTTTTTGTAGGTTTCTACGCACAATACTGTATATTGGCGCACGTTATGCACGTTTCTGCATATTTCTGCGCATACGTTTTCTCTGGTGCAAAATTTTCTAAGAATGACAATAGTTTTTTCGACAATGTATGTTTCTGCGCGATACTGTGTACATTCGAGTTGATTTCCTTTTGCTGCCATACATTTCTATATAATGCTATAAAAATTGTTCAAATCGTAACCAAACCGTTTGCATGCGTGTGCAACTGTAACAGATAAACCTACGATTTTTATTTGCATACGGTGAGTTGAAAAAATTGAATATTTTACCGTTTATTGCTGAGAAGAGGAAAAAAGGGACATATAGACATTTCAAATTTTACATTTCCAACGTGTTTCATAGACACTATAATGGGTTGGGATAGTGGAACTGCATTTTCACTGCATCTCTAAAACTATAAGCACCACTGAACGCGGTTAGAACTTGAATGTATGACCGCGGCGAACACGTGTAACTTTAATGATTATTTAGATAATATTTCGCTCTTAGCAAAATGTTGACTAGGTAACTTAAATATGTTTTTTGGTGTTTGAGAAAATGTTGGATAAACCCAAAATACATAGACATTGTCATCGATAATTTTTCTTTACCTTTTCGAGTAGACAAGCCCATTATATTCGCTAGGATTACGATATAAGAAAACTTTATACTTATAGTTAATACGTAAGATAAAACACAAATTTAAAACGCAATTTTTAAGAACTTCCGGGATCCATAAACCCCAACGCTCTTAGGGTTAAATTAGGTATATACACCGATTTAGAATACCACTTAGATAAATATAAAATTTCGATTTGTTTTGAATGAAATGTTTAATAAGTTTATTATGCATATGTAAATACAACATATTCATTATCACTATTGAGCTCGCAAATAATTTCTCGCACCTCACTAACTGATTTATTTGTTAAGTGAAACTGTGCAACATTACTCATTCACTTAATTTTCTGTTTCTTGAACTATGTACAACGTCGTCTCATATTTCTTTCAATAATCGGCTACGTTTCATTCTTTAAATCGTTAATTTCTTTATTCGTGCAACTTCTCGTTCGACTCACAATCGGCTTTTTCGTTTATATACAAAAAGTGGAAGGAAACTTCGCTGCTAGTAATTAGGAGTCGCAGATGATGAATTGTCAAATACATCTGGAATTCAAACAGTGAAATAACTTTTAATGGATTTCAATTATACAACAAGAGCTATCGCAGTTATTTGCCCTAACAGTGTTCTTAATTTTTAATTTGTTATAACTTTATTAATTATATTATCACCCAAAGAGTTTATGAATGAATTTATTCTTGGCATTAGATAATAAAATTGTATAAACAAATAAACTTAAGTCCGAGTAGAAATGAGTTAATTGGCGATTATTTAAGAAGGGTAACGAGTATCAAATAGGAGCCAATTTAATTATGTACAATTTTTGTCGTCTAAAATGATAAGAAGATATTAAAACCAACAGATTTTTAAGATTTATTTTACAAAATCAATCACAAATAAAGAATTCTTATTTTAATCTAGACTCACTATTTACAACTCAATACAGCCATCTTTCGACATATTTTCAAACGCACATGTTATTGAGTTTTCTATTTCTGTATAACAACTTGAATATTCCTATATTTATTTGCCACTACTCAGACCCTATACTATAACTGATTTAACGTAAAATAAAATCTGTATACATTGTTTATCATTGTTAATTATTACTAGGATAGTTTATGTTTTACGAAACTAATACGGCAATAAATAATGCAAATTTCAAATAAAAAAATTTTGTGAAACTTTTGTCCAACTTTAATTTTTGGTATAATTTCAACTGTGTTCACAAGTTCCGTCAATGCTTTGTTTAATTTCGAACAAAGTCTTCTCTAACAGGATTTTGAAACAGGAATCATCTTTTTTCTTGCATAAAGTACTTTTGTTTGCAGCAAACATTTTTACAATTTTTAGTTTATTTAATAAATTGGCTCCTAACAGGGAAAATTTACGATTGTTCCTACTCCAATGTCAATGTCTATAACAACAATATAATTTTATCTAAAGTGTAGTATTTTTATAATAAAAATTAAAAGCTTTCTTAAAAGAAAATAATTTTATTAAAAAATATAAAAAGAATAACAAGTAATTGTAGGGAAATTGTTTTAAATACAAATTCAACATAGTATAATTTGTGACATTTACATTAAGTTTTTTTTTACCATGGATTTCTTATATGAATTGTGTAAAAAAAAGTAAGTAAAGCTATAATTCTTTTTCTTTGTGGAGTAAGAACACTCGTAACAGGGCTGGCTAAGGAAAAGACTGGCACACACCCAGTCTTATGCTGGATTCATGCGATGTGGCCTAATGTCAGAAATGGCATCCCTACTATTCCATAAGCAGATTACAGCTGCAATTCCAAAGCCAATGCCTCCTCCTATCGCACATCTTTTAAGACCAGCTAAAAACAAAAGAAATTAATGTAATAATATTTTGAAATATTCCAATAACAAAATGAAAAATTTTTCTAATAGGATTTTATTTTTTAAATATAAAAAGAAAAAATTTTATACGATTATTTTATTACCTGTTGATTTGAAAAGCATGCCAGTGGCAGTAGCTGCTGCCATTGTATTTAAGGAATCATCAGTCCCCCTAGCCCAAGAAAATAATACACCAAATCCGCTGTACATTACTGATACAACACCAAATGTATTTGCTAGTGATGAACCATGTTTCATGACATGATTAATTAATCTAAAAACATATAGGGTACAATTTTTTTATTATATATCATTATTTTTATAATATATCATTGGGCATAGAATATATAAAAGAAAAATAAGCTAATGATAATGTTTACCAAATACTTGTTCCTCCTACTGTATCAAAAATTATTTTTATTTAAAAAATTAATAAACAAATAAATTTAATCAATCTAATTATTATACTAAAATGGCAAAAGAAAGATATTTCATTGGAAATATATTATATAAAAAAATTAATGAAAATATCAATAATTTAAAATCTAATTGAAAATGGTTTTAAAAAAAATAGAACGTACTGTGTTCTCCTTAGTTTGCCAGTTTCTCCTGCAAGAGTTGTTGTTTTCAATCCTCTATAAAATCCTGTAGCACCACCAATTCCAGCTCCTACTATACAAGCTGCTCCAATTTGACTAAAAGCTAATTCAAAGCGACCTCGTTGTTTAACAGCACCTTCAGGAAATATGAATTCTGGTTGGCTAGGTGGCAAATACACTGGATCATAATTTAAGTATGGGCTCAGCTGTGTTGATAAACCAGAATGTGCAACTGTAAATATAAAAATAATCTTATTAATTAAGTATTTTATATTTACTAAATCTTCAATAGTAGTAAGTATGTTATTTATTAAAAATTATAATTTTCATTAAAATCATTTAATAATTCGGTGCTGCTTTAATTTAATTACTTATTAAAATTTCTTTCTTAAATTTTATTTTGTTCGGTTACCAAGTCATAAAATAAATTGTACTATCATAGTTTGAAAATTCTAATAAAAATTTTTATGTTTTTCTTTCATTATTTTGACAGTTAGATCCAGTGACCTATGCAACTCTGATGACATTTTACTTATAAATTGCAAACAATTGTGCATTTTACACAAAAACACTAACTTAAGAATGTTTTAACATAAAAATCAATAGTAGTTAATTGAAAAAAATTAATTATATATAAAATACGAAAATAATACGAAATGTACATTAAAAATTTAATTTTTATGAAAAACGTGTAAGTATAATGGCAATAAACACCGTATCAAAAGGTTATGTTACAAATAGAGATAAAATTAAGAAGAAGTTTTATAATACATTTATTATTCTTAATAAATTAAACTACATGTCATAGTACAATTATATAATTTCCATTATGCTGACGTTAAAATAAATTCACTCGCGAGGGTAACATGCGCCTTCGCAATTTTGAGGTTAGGAAATGGTAACTCAATAAATACTCTTTTCTAAAGTTTAGAAAGGAAGATTCACAAAAAATTGCACTTACTCGAAGGGCTTTTGCCATCCCTTTGACGACTGTTTGATATTGATGCACTACTCGTGTTGTCATCACGTAAATCTATCATTTTTAAAACTAACCGAACTACAAGCTCACCGATCGTTAAACGCGAACTGCGGCAAAAGAGACTAAATTACAATTACGTGATTATTGAACTAAGGTTAGCCAACTTGAGAACAAGAAATAAGTTCAAGTTTGCCGAATAGATTTCGTGGCCTTCAATTAATTTTTGAAGGTCTTCACTTAAACAATAATATAAGAAATCAAAATTATAAAAAAATTATGAAAATACCATAACTAATACGAGTATCAAAATAACATTTTTATTTCTAAAAATTATTAAGAAAACGTTTTTGTTAAAAATAAACATAAATTATTTTCTTCAAATAACTTTTAACAATTATTAAACATTATTTTTTTTTAAATATCAAAAAAAAACACATTACAATCATTTCTAATGTATTTTCACATTATTTATTTAAACAAAGTAATTAACATATATTGTTACAAATATAAATATTTATGCTCCAATTTGGTTTTTATCTACAGAAGATTGCAAAACAGGAATAGTTTTATCATCAAGAGCTCCAAGTTCACGTAATAAATCTTTTTTAGCTTCAAAGTAATCTTTGTACCATGTTATATGTTTGATCTTTTCTTCTACTGTCATGTAAGGATTCTTTGACAATCCAACACACACTAATTCCATAAAATGCCTAATGGGACCTTTTTTTGGACACCAATCTTTTATGTGACGTTCCATAAAAACATGTTCTGAAAAGTGTATCTTCTCTTCTTGTTCTAGTCCTGTATGAAAAAAAATTTATTATAAATATATAAATATAAATATATTATAATTAATATCTGTAGATATAATACGTATTGGTATATTTTGTTTTCTGCCTTGTCATACCTTGCTCATTATTAATGGGAAAACGCCATAATTTTCCTTGTTGAGTCCATTCTATTAATTCTTGAAAAACATTTTGAGATGTGGTCAGTAATGATAATTTAATTTCTCTTACTTCCATTTCCTCCCAAATTGATAATTGTACATTATCCTTTGCTTGTTCATTATTGAAATTTTGCAAAATCCCAAGATTTTGATGTGCACCTTGTAATGTTGTTTTATCAACATATGTTTTTGTGAACCTAAAAAGAATTTATTTACTCAGTAAAAATTAGATTATTTATGATTACTAAAAGAATAAATATATAATAACAAACCTTTTATTTTTTTTCGATTTTGTAATTAATAGTGATTCAGCTACAGATGGTTCATAAAATTTCATCTTTAATTTTGGTTTTATCTCTATCCTGTTTTTGTAGTCAGGCATAAAAGATGTTTGATGACTTGGAGCTTCAATCTTCATATTTACCAATAAATCACTGTGAAAATTTATTAAAATTTGAAAGTTATTATCACTTAAATGTTAATATGATAATTAATAATCAATTAACCTAAGTTCTGTAGAATCTTCAGGAATTGTTTTTTCAATAGATGCTTCATTTTTGTCATCAGTTTTATTAGGTTCATATAATACTTTATTTAATAATTCTGCTTCAATTTTGTTTTGGTCGCCATTAAAAGTTTTTGCTACGTCTTTGGCTGCTGCAACTAGTTGTTGTTCTACAAAAAATTAAAATAAAAAATAAATAATTGAGATTTAGTAAATAAAATATTTAATCTTATGTGTAATTTATTACAAACCATATGGTTTTTCCTTTATGGGCTTTTCAGATTTTAATTTTTTAAATCTTTCTTCTTTTGGTTTAATTCCAACCTTTATTTTATTTTTTGATTTTGAAGATACCTAAATAAAGGTAAATAAATTATCTATACTATATAAACAATATGTTATATAAAATTTGGAATTGAAATAATTACTGATGTTATGCTCAATAATAATGCTTCTAATCTTTCATTTGTATTTGAAACATTTATAGTTTCACTAATATCTTCTTTTAGCTGAGCATCAATTTGTTTCTTAGTCTTTTTATTTTTTTTATCAGAATCTGAATCTGAATCTGAAGAGTCGGATGAAGATGAAGAATCCTTAGCAGATAAAATTTGACAGAATGTATAAATTTGCTGTGAAGATTGTCTAAAATAAGCGGTGATACTTCTAAAAAAAGTTGAGGTTTTAAGCAAATCAAGAAAATCGTAATTATAAGTACAAATATATTTGTATAGTAAATTAAGGTTAGTAAAAAATACTTGAAATTATTACTAACTTTGGGAGTACACGTAGTGACAACATTATGTATATCTTGTACGTTTAGAAATAAATTGTTTTAATACAAAAATAAGATTTATTTTACTATAATTATTTTCATTTTTTGAATAAAAAAAAGCAAATCTTATAACCTAAAAGCCGCAAGAAAAACTTTTACGGGAATGCACGAACAAGAAACTAGACTAGAAACAGTGAAATTGGCCCATTCCATGCATTTCCCCAGTCCCCACGTGATATGTACTTATCAACAGAGCAAATTTGCAATGTTGCAACGTTTGACATTATAGATATTTTAACTGACATTTTTACTACAATTATATTATACTGACTTATTAAAAATCATAATTTAAAAATTAATAACGATTCTTTATTGCATATATTAGTTAAAAGTAAAAAATTTCAGAAAATATTATTTCAATCATTTTTTTACGCTTTATAACAGTTTCTTGAGAATGTATACGGTCATGCGCTGATTTAAAAGCCTTGCGATCAGCTGTTGCACTCTGGCAGTCTGGCTCACAGAGAACGTGGATATTTGGCTCCTGCACATTTATAATTCAATGTGAAAAAATAGATAAGTATTAGCAGTGACAACTTTTTTAGTTAAGATCATCAAATATGGGAAAAAACAAGGGTCAGCGTACAAAAAATAATGCACGGGTAAATTTTCTTATTTAATCAAAACATATCACATATGTTTTCATTCTGACAACTACTTAACCTGAAAAATTGTTGAATTATAATAATCTTTTATTACAAAAATTATTTGATGTCATCTAGCCGTCAAATAGTAGCCGTAGTGCCGAACTTTTGGGTTCAGCTACACCAGGCTTTGTTGGATTTACAGCTGCAAAGGATGGGGGATATGTCCCTCTTTTACCAGGTCTCTCAATAACAAATAATACTGAGTTAAACAACATTGATTCTACTTTCCAGCTAGTTTTTAAAAAAATGAACAAAAAGGATGCAACCACCAAATATAAGGTATATTGAGCACAGTTATAATGTATATATGCATATAAACTGTAAATATTAAACTATTTTTCTTTTTATATAAAACAAAATTGATATCAATCATATAACTTTTACCAACTATTACTGCATGTTTTTCTAATTTCTATCAACTAAAAATAATATTTATTACATTGAAATTTATATCAAATGAAATATTTTTTGGAAAAATATTGTAAAAATATAAATTGTTTTATGGTCATTTTTTTAAATATTTTTAAAATAAATTTCTTATGTTAATGGAAAACTTTCCATTTATTTATTATCTTTTAACATTTATTATTGATAAGTATTTATCAAATTTAAAATTTAAAATAAACTTTGTATTTCTCTAAAATCATAGTTCTTAAATTTTTTTTTTTAATTATTAAAAGAAATGATTAAAACTATTGATGAAAAATAAAACAAAGCTTACTATATAAAAAATCACATTGATATACTTTGCAGGCATTACTAGAATTTGCAGAACTATGCACCAATTTAGAATTAACAACTGTAGAAGCTGTGCTACCATTTTGGCCTCGTTTATATTGCTCACTTTCTATTGATCTGGATCACAGAGTTAGAGAAGCTGCTCAGTTAGCTCATGCAACTCTTGTTAAACGAGTTGGAAAAACAATAGCAACATATTTGAAACAATTGGCAGGTCCATGGTTTGTATCACAATATGATATATATCCTCCTGCAGCTTCAGCAGCCACTAATAGTTTTAATGTAAGATAAAATTAATTTTATTAGTTACAAAAGATTTTTTCAAATATTATAATTGTCTTGATTATGGGACTAACTTATTTTTAGAATACATTTCCACCACAGAAGCTTGTTAATGCGATTGTTCATTGTCAGGATGAGATCCTCAACTACATCTGCGATAATATAACTGTTTTAACTCCACAAGCCCTTTGTTCAAATAAGTAAGATCATATTATTAACAATTTAAAACATGTTTTTTGATAAACAATGAATATTTTTAAATTAGTTATTTTACTTATTTTAATAAAATATATTTTGCAGAGCCTTCTCACCTGAAGAAATAGAAGCCAAATATGAAAGAATAATAACTTCTAGTTTACAAGCTTACAGTTTTTATTTAAAAACTGTTACAATTTCTGATGTTGAGAAAACTGCCGAATATCATAGAAAATTAATTAGTAATAATAAATTTTGGAAATTAGCCAAACATGAAGTTCCTCAAACTAAAGCAGCATTTTTTGGTGTATTGTCTGCACTAATTTCTTATGCTAATAGTACAATATGCAAGGAAAAAAAAAAAGTTTTAACAACTATAATGAATAGCTTGGATGAAACAGATCCAGCTCTTCTCACTGCAGTTTGGGAAAGTCTTTTAGTTGCAATTAATAAAATTGATGTAAGTAGCAAACAATTAACCAACTCTAAAAAGTATTGAATATATGACATTGTAAAGCTCATTCATGTATTTATATATGTATATAATTATATATGGAAAAATCATGTATTTTATCATTTACAAATAATTAATCAAGCACTTATATTTGCAGGATTGGCATAAAGTTGTAAGTATAGAAAAATTAGTCTTGCCCAAATTATGGAGAGTATTAAGAAATGGTGGGCAATACTGTGCTGGTGTCGTTTACCCAAATTTACTACCATTTCTTAGCCAGTTTACAAAGCTTGAATTAAACACAAATACGTTATTTACAAACTTTTTCGAAAATATGCATCAAGGGTAAGTAATTTTATTTTTTTTTATTTTATATAAGTTATTAAATTTGTTTAATCCATAGTTTAATTGATTAAAATTTTTAGGTTTTCAGTAAAAAGTGTAAAGTTAAGCCGATCTGAAACATTTGCTGTAGTAACTTCATTTTTTGAGTGTTTCAGATATGCTATTCTTCTAAATAGCAGTAATGAAGATTTTTGCAAGTGCTTACTCAAAGAACAGGTAAGTGAATATAAAAGAAATTTATATCTAAAAATTTGAATTCCAAATTATTTAGAGAAAGTATCTTATTGTACTTTGAATGACAAAGTTTAAAGTTAAATAATATCTTTATATTATGTTGATTATAGCTAATGCCTGTGCTAGAGTCATGTATTTATGAAAGCCAAACAATGAGGCCAACTTTTTTCTGTGAACTTACCCATTTGATAAGATACTGGAATAAAAATAGTAACAATCCAGATTATCCTGCTTATGGAAAGCTTATGAAGGTCTTTTGGTTCGAATTAATAGCAATTTTCAATCGGCTTGTCGATAATTCCAGTGATAATTATGGAGTAACAACAAGTTCAATTGTTAGTTCAATGGCAGAACTACTGGGATATCTGAAAAATGCCCCAGAACATAGCCGTCGTAATATGAAGGTAAAATTTTCGGACTCGCCTATAGAATCTGTGGAGCCACCATCATCTCCTGTACCCACCTCAAAAGTAAATGTTGATAGCAGCGACGATGCCGCCTTCCTTAAGGAACTCCAGCAACTTATTATTAAATTATGTGTTAGCTACTTTAAAAGGATCACTGATAAACCTTTTAAACATAAAGTTATAAATCTTGTAAAAATTATATCGGGTCATGAAAGCAAGGAACTTTTTATTGCATTAGCTAAAACTTATGATGAAAATGCAAATCTACTACAATTTTATAACCAGAATCTAAAGATTCTTATGACTACTGAAAGTGAAGAAACAGAAGCTTTAATAAATTTAATATTTAGTATTATGTCTCATATGTCAGATTCAGAAAAACATGTAGTTTTACAATCATTCCAAGAGGTAGATTTTTATTTTCTTTTTTTAATGAAGAGATTTTTATCTTAAATATTCTACAATTTCATTGAGATATATTTTATAGGTGGATGATGTAAGGATTTTAAAAACTGCTGTGCAGTGTGCATTAACAAACAAGTATAGGGATGATAAAGTAGTACGTCAATGGTGTAGGCAAGGTGTTATAACAAACACACTTGTTTTTACAGCTCAAGAAGTATTATCTTCTTTAGAGTTAGCGGATACTGATGAAAAAATGTTTATACAAGCATTTGAACCTGGACAAGATGGAGGTAATTTTATACTCTTCCATTTAATACGATTGCATTTTTGATTTAGCTGTTGTAAAATATATATAAAAAAATTGTTTCAGATTTAATCGTGAACAATGAAGCAATATGTGGAATCTCATCATTATTGTGCTTGATTGTAGATAGAATGCCACAAGAAAATGAGAAAAAAACTCAACGTATTGCCACTTTACTTTCTCGTTTATTAGCTTTATCATGGACCCACAGAGAAATAAATCCTGGTGCAATTAAATTATTAAAGGCATTATTCCGCTTACATATTCGCGATAATATCGAACGAACCGAAGAAGATGTTGAATCGACGATAGTAAACATTGTCCAAGAAGCATGGACAAATGGTCTTTTCCAAATAAGCAAGAAAATTTCTCAAGCTGCTTTTGCTCAACATGTTAAATACTTTGCATCAATGATCTGGGAGAAAATATTCTCAACGTAAGTTAAATAATTATTGGTTTTTTAATTGAAGCATGATGTCTAAAATTTTGCGTAACTATTTCTTACTTCTTTAAGATTCTGAAATTACTTGCTACATGATATACACACAATGAAATTTAATTTTAAGAAAATATAATTTAATATTTGATTTTCTTTTTAATTATTAATTAATTTACTTTTGTCTGTAATTGAAAAACATAAATATATTATCCAAACTATATAAACAAACAAAACGTACATCAGTAGAGATGGAAAAACTGTAATATTTAAAATTCTATTGTAATACATCTTCTAAAAGCATTTAATTTCAAATACACATTATTTACCAGCAAATTTGTTAATATAAAAGAGTACAATAGTTTTATAATATGAGAATAATGATATAATTAAAATCTAATTCATTTTTTTTCACAGTAATGACATTTGTAGAGATTCACTTATCAATCTATCGACAAGCTTTGTTGATGCTGTTATTAAGAGCAGCGAAGATTACGCAAAAAAGCTGGTGATTACTTTTATGACTGAATTAGATATAAAAAAATGGATGAAGGATGCAACTGGTATAATATTTTATGGAGAAATAATTACAGGAAATCTTTATGCCTCTAATTTAACACAAAAAAGTCAAATGTGCAATGAAGTGTTTGAAGTAGATTTGTGCAATGCTAATTTTGAAGATAATACACATAAATGTCTGAAGTGGGCTGCAGCTAGTGCAAAAATTCTAAATAATGTATTGCCAAACACTGCTGACCTTCCAGAGATATCAGAAATATTAATAAATTTATCATATGCAGCAACATTAGGTGAAGTTTATATCAAACATTATAATTCTGTAAGTATAATTTGAATATTTTGTTTCATGACTTAAAAATAAATGAATTAATTATTATTAACACATGAAAATTACTTTTTTTTAGACAAAGTATTCCAATGAAGTTAATTTATTACGCAAAATTCTTCATAAAGAATTAAATAATTTGAAAACATTTTTATCAGAAGATGTTCATAATAATGTTATATCTGAAATACACAGGTAAACTAAATTTGATGTATTCAATTAAAAAAACATAACAATAATTCAAACTTTTAACTTATAAAATTTTTTTAGATTACTCTTATCATTTGGTGGCATCTATCCATATATTTTAAAATTTTATTATAATTTCTTCACCCCAGAGAATAATTTGTCTGAATTATTTGATGACAGTATTTCACGTGAAACAAATCAACTTGAAATTTTCTTACAATCAGGCCAGGTTTGTAATTTAAAATATTTTATCAATATATTTATACAATAATTTGAATTTTAATAATAATTTCAGATGTTACGAAATTGTTCAAATTTAGAAAACATACTGTCAACTTTGGATGATGGTAGTGATTTTTACAAAATCTTTGCAGCCAAAAACCAATTTGATGAAAATGATGTCATTTTATTATCAGAAGAAGTTTTTAATATAATAACATACCGACAACAAACTGAACCTTTGACCTTACTATTGGATTGGTATTTAAAATTTATTTTTATTGCTAAATTTAGGTTTTCTAAATTTATAAACATACTTAAAAATGTATTTATTATTTTTTTTTTTTTTTAATAGCGATGTTCATAAAATACCATGGGATCGATTCATCTTGCCATTAGAAGTTATTTCTTTCTTAACCAAATGTGTAACTGTTATTCCTACAAGACTTACTATTTCTCAATGGGATATAATAGAAATATGCTTATCATCATGGAATCTGTCTGTTAAAAAGTCTATAGAACATCATCAAGATTTTAAGGTTGATACGCTTAAATATTATTTATTGTTGATTTTGATAGGAGCAGTGGATCCTTTGAGGGCCAATGTCCAAAGTAAAAAATAAATGTAGTCCATTTTTTTATGTTTGCAACGTTTCGTCAGACACTTTTTTGATCTTTTCAGGCAATAGTTTTATAGAGTATCAGCTGGTGGAGAGACATAGCTTTGCCAGCCTTGTCAAAATTTGGCAACAATGTATTTTGACAAGGCTATGTATTTTGACGAAATATTGCAAACATAACAAATTAGACTAAATTTATTTTTTACTTTGGATATTGGCCCTCAAAGGATCCACTATTCCTATCAAAATCTCTAAATAATGGAGGGTGCCATACTACATAAAAATTATTTATTGTTTATGTCTTATTTATTAATCAAATGAATTTCGATCTGTTAATAAAATTTTTTAAATTTTAGGTCAAAGCTTTGACTATAGGTGTAAATAAGCTGTATTGTGCTATTCAACAAGTTATGAATGAGCACTCAAAAACTCCAATGGAAGATTTACCACCTTCATTATTAGATGAATGGAAAAATGTATTTGTTTCCGAGTTACAAGTTGGTACATTTAATACATGGACAACTTTTGCTGGTAAATAACAAATACAAGTTAACAATAAAAATCTGAAAAATATTTAAATATAAATATTATTTTTATATTTGTATTCACTTTTAGAAGCATATAATGAGAAAGATGCACCTATTGTTGCTATTATACCTTTAAATTATTTGGGCAAATCTTTAAAAGTTTTTGATGGACCAATAATTAACAATGATACAACAAAGAGTAAGGATCAAAATGAATCAGAGGAGGAAAAACTAAAATTATTATTGAAGTTAATTCATTCGCCTGTATTAAGTTTACAACTGGGAACTTATATTGCACTTGATAATATAATCAATATATTGGTTGAACGTGATAAAGCTATCATTGAAATAGAAAATTTTGATGTTAAATCTTTAAACATAGGAAGGTTTGAACAAGTTTTGAGATCATCACAGACTATTGTTAACACTATTCTTATGGATTTTAAGTAGGTTTCATTTTGCATATTATTTTCTAATAATATATTACTATACTTTTAAACTTTTACATTTATATTTATCATTTTATGTGTTCAGACTTTGTGATACTGTCAGCTGCACAATTCAACCTTATACAGACTCATATACTTATACTATTGGGTACTTGTTTACATGGGCTGTAGTGTTAAATATGTGTGCTAAAGCACATGGAGATTTACGTTATCATTATGCAGAAATGTTGAAAGATGATTTTTTCCCAAGCTTGTTAAATAATATATTTCGTTTGATGCCAGTAGAAGTACTGCAAGATAGCAAAAATAAAAATGCGAAATTGTTAGAGATTTTTAGTACTGTCCCATCTTTTGATTTTACTGGTAACTATCCCTAATACACATGATAAATGCTAGGTATTGTAAAATTATGGTTTACATTTATTTTTCAACAGAAAGTTGGACTGAATGGAGGCTTGACCATCTCGTATGTTGGTTATATACAAATTGTCTTCGATACTTACCTGTATTAGTAAGACAATGGTGGAGCACAGCAGATAGTCGAGTAAGCGCAGCTGTGGATAAAATTACGACAATTTATGTTAGTCCATTTTTGTGTAATGAAGAACTTCATGACAATAGATTAGCAAATGTTGAAAATATGCAGGTATATGATTATGTTTAAATAAATTTCATTAAAGTATAATATCTTTTATTTCATAACTATTTGCAAAACAGGTGTAAATAAATGAATATTAAAATGAACATTGAAACAAAATCAATAAAAATAGACTTTGCCATACAAAAATTTATCTATTATTTTTATTATATTTCATAGGTAAAAGTTCATCCCACTGCTCGCGAAGTCGTCGCGTTATATCAAATGGATGATACAAAACTAGAACTTAATATCATTTTGCCCCTGAATCATCCACTTGGAACAGTTACCGTTGAACCCGGACAGCATGCTGGTGGAACTGCAAATTGGCGAAATTGTCACATGCAATTATCAATCTTTTTGACACACCAGGTTTGTATGAAAATGCATTAACTATTATAATAATACAATACTAAATTTTTTAAAACATTTTACTTAGATAAAATATTTTTATTTTAAGAATGGTTCAATTTGGGATGGTCTGATGTTATGGAAAGCAAATCTTGACAAAAGATTTGCAGGTGTAGAAGAGTGTTACATTTGCTTTAGTATATTCCACATCAGCACTTATCAAATACCTAAACTCTCCTGCCACACCTGTCGCAAAAAGTTTCATACACCTTGCCTAGTAAGTCTTGTCCTGTATTACATTTATTTATTAATGTTTTTCTAATATTATTTTATATAAAAATTTTTCATCTTTTTTCAGTACAAGTGGTTTAATACGAGCCACCGATCAACATGTCCTATATGTAGGAACGTATTCTAGACAAAGGCTGAAAATCCATTACTCCCTCTCTCTCTGTCTAAAGATACATGTAATGTGGATTTATTACTTTTTATCAAGATTTTTAGAGAAAAGAAGTATTATATGTACAAAATCTTTACTATGAATCATTGTTTTTTTTAACCATTTCACAATATCTGTAAAGTACCAATACAATTGAAATTTATGTTATAATAATTTTAATTTTCAACCTAATTAGTTGTTTATGAAAATATATTAATCTCTTTAAAATTTAATTATCTGTTGTCTTCTTAATTAAGTATCTACCTAAGTATTACCATTTCACTTTATATCATTTTATATGAGTTTTTGCTAAAACTTCAATTGTTTGATATTTTATTGTTTTTCTAACTTCAGATTATTTGAATAATAAGGTAAGACAATAATAACACCTATCTCATTATTTAAGTTGGCCTTTATTATTATATTATCAACAATAAAAATTGTCAATGGAGTGCACAAAATTATTAGATAGTTTAGATATTTTTGGCTACGCTGGTTTTTGTATAGGAACGGAACGATCTGAACTTTTACGAAATTCTTTGCTTATAATACAACAAGAAAATCATTTTCGAAAATGCTATTATTGGGGTCGAATAAACGGTATTCACAAGGATTATCATATAGCATACGGTTATCAAAAAGAATGTTTAGAAGGTCAAATTTACTACTACAGGTATAGAAAATAATAGATAAATTTTGTGTGTGTGTGTGTGTGTGTGTGTGTGTGTGTGTGTGTGTGTGTGTGTGTGTGTGTGTGTGTGTGTGTGTGTATATATATATATATATCTTATGGCGTTTTAAAGATTATTTTTAATCATTGGTTATTTATAGCACCGACTGTTTACATTGGTTATTGATGCCCGAACCAAGTAAATGTGCTGCGTTACTGACTCCTTTGGCGATTACTGATTTTCAAGGAGATACTTCTATAATTACAAACGTTTACGATGCTAATCCTCCCTATGCGCCGAACGAATATCCTGAACGTTTTCAAGACGTAAGTCTAAGAAAATTTTTTTTTTTAAATGCAAGAAAATAATAAGTTTTTCCTCACACCCGGCCGAAAGTACCGCCACATTATCGCCCGGCGCAAAAACGGAAATGTGGCATTTTCGGCCTCGATGTGAGGAAACATATTATAACGCTTCACGGGAATAAAATTGGCCAGCCCACATCTCGTGTTCGTTAATTTACTGTCCAAGTCTTTTGCTAGATGCGTAATATACTAGCTATAACTATATCTTACACGAAGTAAAACATCTTAATACTTCATAAAAATTATCGGTATTTACCTGGCAAATAGTTAAAATAAATAATTATATAGCGAGTAAAGTACACTTTTTTCATGAGCAGCGATGGCCACGAATTTGTAGATGCCTATAAGCCGACCAAGATTTCGGACGGTCGCGCGTGTGGAAAAACCCACGCACATGGGTTGCATACTGAATTTGTTTCATTTATACAGCACGTTAATTAAGTAAATTAGTTGTCGTGCGTGCTTTACGAAAACTCACTTTATGCACGTCCGTGAAAAAAGTTACTTTTATAATAGTAAAAGTACAAATATTTAAAAATGCAAATTGAATTTTCAAGGTAAAAATCGCGAAATATCTAAAAGAAGAAGACCGCCTAGCTGCTACCGTATATATAATTAACAATGATGCAGCTGTAGTACCGAGAGGTAGCTGGTTCAAGACTACAGAAGGAAAAATAATTGAAAATCCAAGTTTCGAAGGTCTAGAGCCGAAAGACGCATCGCGACTCAAGTCCTATCAACATGCGAGGCTGCCCCAGAACAAATGGAACGCCAATTTACTTACCAGACAAGATTATAATTATGCGCTCGACTTTTTAGATACCATTGACGAAGATGTTCCTGCAGGTATAAAATACTACTTCTAATTCAACCATTTTAACAGTATAGAATAGTTATTAACATATTTAAAAAAGTTTGACTTTTGAAAAGATGATATATATATACATATTTTCCCTTTCAACAAGACAATTTATAAAACAACTCTATAAATTAAAAAGTAAAATAAATTTGCTACTGTAAATATTCAAATTTATTTTTAGAATGTTGGAGTCTTCAATTTAGTCAAGGAGGTCGTTTAGCTCTGTTGCATAGTTTATATTGGCCGGGTCTGTTATTTTACCACAAAGTAAATACTCCACATTATGGTTTCATGTATATTGGGAATGGAAAAAAGAATATGGATATTCCTTTTATGATTGTAAATCATAGTACAGCTAAATGAATTTTTATAATTTTACTGAACTGTATTCTTTATACAATAAATAAACATACATCAATTCTCTATTAAACATTCTTATACTAATCTACTTTTGATTCTAACGCATATACCTATTATAACAATATTACATTTGTTTGGAAAAAAACCATAAGATGGCAGCAGTCTTCAGTTTCTTTGTGAGTATTCAATCGTTTACGCTCATAGCAATATGAATCAAAGGCCAACCGCCAACGCTTAACCTATACGATACTTCAGTTATAGTAGTGCTAATCCCGTGTTATTAAACAAGTCGCGCAAGAGAAAAGTAAGTTTTCTTGTCGAATATATTTTTATACTTCCAATACTACCTATATGCTAAGGGAAATGGGAATATATTATAATGTTGATAATAGTTGAGCAAACTGTAGCCATATTTAAACCCACATTTTTAAGGCAAAGAAAGAAACATTTTAAAAGGAGTTAAAATGACATTAAGAACATGTGTTTACATAGGATTTTCTTGCAAAATAAATTATGTGAGTAAAGTTTTATTTTTGTGTGTTAATAATATATGTTACTGTTTATGTCGCATTCTCATTTTGTCCATTTTTGTAAATTGAAAATTACTAGTTTACCCACGTACAGCAACCAGGAATTCTTTCGTAATGTTTATCAAAACTTGGCGCGAAATTCAAATGTTAAAAATAACATTTAATAAGTTTTATTACAGAGTAATAAGATAAATTCATTTCATTTGTTTTCACACACAAATGAAAATACCTTTGATAATGTCGTTACAAACTTTAATTATTCAATATTACTTATGGAAACATACTTTTTAATATATTTATGTGTTTTGAATAAAGTTAAAAATTTATCCTGTCTAATCATAGTGAGAAAAGTATTTAATCCGTAATTAATTTTTAAAATTCTATATGTATAACAAAGGGATATACATATTGTATTTTACAACTTAATGGCATACAATATATTTGTGAATTCTATTACACAAAAAAAATTCAAATGTTAACAAAATCAATATAATTTTTTATTCTTTCTTGATGTATTAAAACAACGAATTAAATTTTCTTAATCTAATTTTTTTTTTTAAATATCGATTTATAGCAACTAAATCTATTATTAATGAGATATCCGTTTGTCGAGATATTTGCGTGCACAGTATACAAAAGCGATGAAATACCTGTCTATAATATAAGGTGTGTGCACAGATTCTCGATATGATATGACAATGCAAGCAATCTGCGCGTATATACAGCATAAAGTACACATTATAAGACATTACGACGCCTGAACTAATAATAGGTAATCTACTTATAATTTTAGATATTTATTCCTGAAAAAATTGTCTTTCAGAAAATCACACCAATATTTTATTTAATTTAATATGCGATATGTGATTAAATAAAATAATTTAGAGGTCAACGATAACTTTCGTTGATGTTTTAATGCCATACCTATACCCAAGTTTTTTACATGTATTTTGGACTGCTAAACCCAAATTTCGAGGATGCTTAGTCAAAAAATTCTAATATGAAAAGTTACAAGCAAATTAATTTTTGAAAAACCCATGTACTCGAACCAAAGCACTGTAGCAAGCTGAAACTTGATCTTCATTTTTTTTTTGCTTTTATATACTTATAGCCATTCTGTAAGTAGTTGTCGTAATACGAACGGTTTTTGACGCTTTGTAATGTAGAGGGACCGCGCGCAGTGATCTAACGTCGCAACGCATCTTTGTATTATACTGTTGTTTGCAGTCAATATAAGTAATAGATTTTAAATAAGTATATAAATAATTTGCAGGCTTTGTGGGATGTTTATGGGCTTATTAAAATAAGAATAGTTTTAACAAAAATATTTGTCTGTTTTGTAATCAATTAAATTTGTTTACTGCCGCGCGTAAGTGCGCTGCTACAAGTAATTTGTATAATAAGACGTTTTGGTGCATTGAAGATAGAAGAGATATTTATTATGAGAGCTTCCTAATAAAAATGTTCAGATAGCCTTATATATTACTGCTACCCCTTTTTGCAAAAGAAAGTTTCTCAATTTAATATACACTCGCTATAGGCGATATTCAGACTGGGCTAGTCTTATTTTATTAAAAAGCTTACTGAATCTAAAAACACTTAGCAAAGAAATTAAAATCGAAATACATATCATTCTAATAAAATTGAAAAATCTTCAAACAGAGATAAAAATTTTAATAAAAAAGATCTAAATAAATTTAGGACGGACAATTCCTTTCGTAAAGAGCAGGATGAATCACCATCCAAGAGAGGACAATTTTTTAGGTGACCAACTTGTTCGATTTCAGGATCGATGGAGAGAGATGGAAAGACCCTCCTTATATTTTAAAAATTAGAAATTATCCAATTTCGAAACAGATAAGATCACAGTGATGTCCGATCAAATAAATTCTTAAAAGAACTAAAAGATTTGAACACAGTTTCATTTCTAGAATGTTTCTAGTAAAAGAAGTAAGAGCTCTGAACAGACATGTTCAAACAAGAAAATTCAGCCGAATGATATTCCGATAGTGAAGTGTGCTTCTCATATGAATCTCGTACTTTTGCGATAATAACGAATTGTTTTGCAGAAACTCTTCGTTCGCGAGGTGCGAGTGTGACTGTATATCTCGACGATTGCCTTTTATCCTCTTGCAACATCCAAATTGATTGTTCAGGTGCTCGAGGTTCTGAATTTCCTTCAATTTCTGAGATTACTAGACAAGGCCGGTTGCAGATGAAGACACGAATTTTGGGATTGGGGATAAAGTCTGAGTAATAATTCTAGAACCTTGTCAACAAATCGAGTTTTTCAATCTATTATCGAATACTCGACAAATTACCGCGTCTACCAAACGACATATTATTGGATAAGATTCTCAACAATATTTGCACTCTCATTAATTTCATAGTTGTTACTTGAGATAACTACAAAACAAATTTTAGACAGAAAAGGCTTCGAGAGAGAGAGAGAGAGAGTCTTCAACGTCTAAACTGGCTGATCACACATTTTCCTGCAGACTCAAGATGGGGAGCACAATTAAACAGTTTTCACTTGTCAAGCTCGTTGGCTATAGACGAAATGCACGACAACAAGAATATAAACTCAAAAATGCTCATATACTCTTCTAATCTGAAAATTGTATTTTTGTATAGTTTACGTCATCAAGGAAAGAGGCACACGTTCGATAAAGCTTCTTGATTTGACCGATTATATCCTTGAGATGGTGGATTCTTTAAACATAACAGTAATAGTAACACATCTTCCATAAAGATACCAATGGAATCGTAAATCATCTTTTAAGGGAAACTTATTATTCTAATGGCATCTATTAGCAGACGCAAGTATATTGATGCGAAATGAACATGGTACTGTGTCTCCAATGAATGATGAAACAAGATTTCTTGCACATTTCAAGTATATTAGAAGCTATTTCTATATAGAAATTAATACTCCCTGGTGGAAATCCAAAACACTTTATAGCTAATAACTGGGTATTTATTTTGGCGATGGCTATAAAATAGGTATTT
>JAYJLV010000011.1:25521189-25534507 GCA_036873485.1 Torymus texanus | reverse complement strand
AGAGAGAGAGAGAGAGAGAGAGAGAGAGAGAGAGAGAGAGAGAGAGAGAGAGAGAGAGAGAGAGAGAGAGACGAGAGGGGCGTCACGAACGCAGGCTATGCGCGTACACGCATCGTGTACGTGCGTGAAAAGGAAGGAAGGGCAGGGGAACAGTATGGTGTATAGTATTTTTTTTTCTATACTCACGGTTTTTTTTTGTTACTTAGTGTACATGAGTCGTCGAGTACGAGCGAAGTGAGAATTTTAACTGTTGCAAAAAATATTCATTATAATCAAATATGTAATTTAAATTCATATAAAAAATAAAAAGCTATATTCAATTTGAATAAAAAAAAATTAATGTAACTAAAGGAAAATACTTATACGCCGAATCAACAGCACGCACACGATTCCTAAATATCATTTTAGAAAAGCTCGAAACGACCCTTCTCTTAATCTTCCTTATGAAATCTATGACCAGAGAAATTTGTGTCAGCGCATAATCGTTTACAAACTGTCCTCCCCCAAAACCTAAAAGTTGCCGCTGTTGCCGGTATGCCTGCGGGCGATCTCGTATTGTCACTCCTCCTCCGCTGCTGGGGCATTCCGTGTCCTCGTGATTTCCCACGAGCATCGTGTATACTTACGCGAGCGTGAGGAAAAAAACCTGCGCGCAGCCGATTCATCATCTCGTGTGCGCTATGAGAAGAAAAAAAAAAGAACGATGACGACCCACGGGAACTCTGACACAGTGACACGCTTGGTCACCCCTGAACGTCGCGCCGGTTTTCTCCCCTCGGTGCTTTTCGCCACCCCTGCGCGAAGAGGGAGAGAGAAAGAGAGGGAAGAGAGCCGAGGCGTGCTCTAATGCACTTCTTTTTCATGTGCCGCTCCCCCGCTGTCTGCTCACTCGCTCTTGTTCTTCGTTTTATTGATTACGCGATGACGGCGACGACGACGACGACGACGACGACGCTGGTCTCGTTTTCTCCGTCATCTCGCATTGCAAGGATCTATCGTCGTCGCTGCTTTTTATATGCCATCTCATCGCGTGGGTTTATTTTGTTTATTACGCTTCCTCCTTCTGCCATTATTTTTCGTACTCTTTATTTCCTCGTGTCTTATCGTCTCACTGTCCCCATCGGATAATGTTTCCAGAAACTAATCGGTTCTTTCGTCACTGAAATACGAGTTCTTTTATCATCGCACAGCATTGCTTTATTATTGTACCTTTTATAGTAGCCAGTAAAAGTTGCTTGATAAATATCTTTGTTCGAAGGGCTGCAATATAATTTCTTCTCTTCAATTTTGATACGCATTTTTTTTTTGTTTAATAAAGATAATATATTTTATTAAATATATTATTTAATAAAATAATATATTTAAAACATTGAAACTTGAGTATTTCTTATTTGAGCGTAAAAATGTAAATGAAATTCCGCTCTTTTCATTTCGTGATAAATTTCATGGTTTGCCGGAAAAACTCATTTTGAAAATTAAAGCTAGAGAGTCACGCCGCGGTATAATCTCATTCTTGGCACGAATTATGCAGCTAATATATTCTACGGAGCGTCGGAAGTATTTAGGGTGCGCTAGCTCTTAAGGATAAATCCGTTTATTACGAAATTAAAGAGGGTGGGATATGGGGGAGAACTGATGTGCACGTGCTGTATTTTTGGCTTACCATACGGGCAATTACATCGGGGGGAAAAAAGGGCGTTCGTATGTTTGCCAGATACGTCAAGTTTTGTCATTTATCGTAATTTCGATTATAATAAAATTTTAATGTTATTGTACATCAAATAAAGTTTTACTCGAGGAAAATATCAATGTTTATACTCACAAAGTTCAATAAGTTTATAATAAGCCAACTGCACGATCGAATGAGCGAGATTCGTAATAGTAGACCGAGAATTGTATCGTATGACCCGACTGGCATTATGCGCAGTTACAAATGACGCGGGATAAACAATCTGTCGTGCTGTGTGCGTAGATGAATTCAATACCTGGATTGCAATTTAAAAAAATGCGCCATTTGTTTCGCTATATAGCGCATTTAAAGCATGAAATTCTACACCTTACCTATAGAGATCTAATAATAGCCCTGGACTTGAACTGCGTCTCTCGTTTATATAATCCCGGCCGAGGCAATTATCTCGATACGACCTGCGTCGTTAATATATCAGCCACTCTGTATCAATCAATTTTCTTAGAAAGTTATTAATAGGCGTGCGTTCTTCCCTCCCTGCCCCGTATATCTATAAAGGCCCTCCCAATCCTGAATTGTCATGTCGTTGATTTGTTAACATGCTTGTATAACGATGATTAAGGCTGAATTTAACGCTGGTTTCGCTTGATTTTCAGGGCGGCGAGGAAGCCGAGGCAGCAGCGACTGCGACGGTTGCTACCCCCGAGGACAAGTCCGCGGTGAGCAGCCCCACGGAGGAGAGCAAGGAGAAGGAGGCCGAGAAGAAAGAGGAGAGCAAGCCCGCTGAGGAGGCAGCCGCCGCCCCGGTAGCCGCCCCGGCTGCTGCCGCCGCCGCCCCCGCCGCCGAGGAGCCAGCCAAGAAGGAAGAGGCTCCAGCTGCCGAGGCCGCTGCCCCAGCCGCCCCGATCGCCGAGAAGAAAGTCGAGGTCAGTCCTGGCGCCGCGACGAGCCAGCCGATCGCAACGCCCGCCGTCGCCGCCGCAGTCGTTAGCGATCACGATGATACGAAAGCCGCGAGCTCCTCGTCTATCACTGAGCCGAAAACCACTGAGGAAAGCGCCCTCCTGCGTCCCTTCATCACCACTACCGTCACAGCCTCCGTGCCAGTCGCCACCAACGCCACCCTACCCTCCAGTCCCCCGCCCACACCCATCGATCCCTCGCCCCTCCAGCAGGCCCAGCGGATCGCCCCAACTGCCAGCGCCCTCGCCGAGGCCCTCAAGCTGCCCCACGAGGAGCAGCAGCAGAAGCAGAAGACCGCCGACGCCGAGGCCGAGGCACGCCACCTCGTCATACAGAGCGAGGAGGGCCCGGTGCCTGTCTTCGTCGCCGAGTCGGAGTCCGAAGCGCAACTTGCCCGGGAGGTGCAAGTCGCCAAAGAGAAGGCACTCGAGCTACAAGTGGCCAAGGAGCCGGTGCCCGAGCCTAAAGTAGCTCAGGAGCCAGTGCCCGAACCTAAAGTAGTCCAGGAGCCAGTGCCTGAGCCGAAAGTAGTCCAAGAGCCGGTGCCCGAGGAAAAAGTAATCGAAGAGCCGGTGCACGAGGAGAAAGTAGTCCAGGAGCCAGTGTCCCAGGAAAAAGTCCTCGAAGAGCCGGTGCCCGAGCCAAAAGTCGCCGAGGAGCTCGCAGTAGAGCCCCAGCCAGACCCCGCAGTGCAGGACCCTGAGGTCGTAGAACTCGAGAGGAGTCTGCAGCAGTCGCTGGCGACACAGATGCCGCACGATGTCGTCGAGGTGCCAGAGGACGACGATACTCCGCCACCCCTGCCCGACTCACCTGCACCGCTCGAGACCGCCTCCAAGATAGCAAGCTTCGCAGCTACCACGATGCAAGAGTCCGTCGCCGTTATCCTGGAGAATGCAATCCCCACGCCATCCGCGGAGGAGGAACAGCAACAGACCAGCTCCGATAGTCCCGCCCTCGACTCGCAGAAGCTCGACTCGCTCGACTTCCTGCCGCCGCCCTCGCCCCAAGAGGCCGCTGACGCGAGCGAAATCGCCGACGAGGGCTCAGTCGAGTACCCATTGCCACCGTCCCAAGAACCCAGCGAACTTGAGCGCGACGAAGACGATCATGTAAAGTCGGCAACGACGACGACGGCTCCGACGGCCACGACGACGACGACGACGACGACGGCGCTGAACGGCGCGGAAGAGCTCGTGGCGCCGGTACAGAACGGCGTGCACCATGATGATGAGGAGGACGAACTGCTGCCTGCGCCGGAGCATGTGCAGGTGACTAATGCAACACAAAAAAAAAATCGAACAAACACCTCGACATCCTCCTGGCATGTGAACGATTAAAAAAAAATAATAAACAAAAACTCGTCTTCAGCGATATTTCCGATGTCGCGCACTTGACGTTGTCGTTACTTTTGTATATCAATATGTATATTATTGTTTATGCTAAAAGAGTGAGGCCTGGAATGAAATAAACAAAAGTGGGGGATCGTCAGCGACTGTTATTTGGTGGATTGTGTATGCGGGACACTTTTGTTATATATATATATACTCTTGAATTTTTGTAAATCATGAGCATAGTTGTAAAACACTGTCTAAATTACCTCGAGTGGATGTGCGATAGTCCTTTTGTATTTCAATTTCAAATCAGCATTGTGATCTTTTGCACCTTTGTACGAGAGTTAGTCGGATGATTGTACTCTTTTATAAGTTTTTCAAGTGAAAAGTGGTTATCAATTGAGATAAACGTGATATGAAGAGTGTCATTGTATTTGTACAGCTTGTTGTGTTTTTGTCACTGGTCATCTGGAAATTGTGCACTTGGAAGGAAATGATACTTCTATGATGTGGGAACTTTAAGATTGCATGAATACTTGTTTGGACGTGAAAGTACCTATAGCTATTTGGATTTAAAGTTATTCAGTTCCTTTGTGTTTTAAAATCAAATGCATAGTTTTTCTCCCTATCTGAATTTTCAACTTTGTGCTAGCTTACAGAGAATAGTTATTAGGGTGTATAGTTTATATATATAGATATCTCACTTTCACAATATGAATTCTCCAGTAACACATTTCCGATTTCACATTATTCCAGTCGATAACCATTTTTATTTCTAATATCCTGAAATGTACTTTCATTCCTTTTTAATTCTATTAGAAAATTTGCACAGATTTTACGACTAACGCACGGACACGCGCCTATACATAACAGTGATACTCTTAAGTAGCAAAATCTCAAGACTTGTCGTCTTGGTTGGAAGCTGAGACATTTGGGGCTTCGTGGTCAACATTTTTAACTCCTAATAAAGAGAAGCAACTTTAAAAAGACACGCACGACTGCATTGTATAAGTATACGGGGATATTAAAAATAGTTATAGTGAATTGAAAACAAGACTGACGGAAAAGAGAGAAAAAAATAAATGGTGTCATGCATCGATGGGCAAAATAATTGATGGACCACTGGAACAATCTTGCGAAGAACGTTGTATAAACTTCGCATTCTATATCTCTGTCCTGCCTAATTCCTTTCATGACTTTCTACTGCCGACCTAATAATTATGGATTAACATACATATGCTCTAACGTGCCCGAGTTATTCGGGATTTCTCCCTGTGGTTCCCTCTTTTATCCTAACGCCAAATTATATACCTGTGTTTTGCCTCTTGGTTTTCTCATAATTATTAACACTATGGATTATCTATGTGCGATGAAATTCATTACAGGCTTACGCACTATTGGCGAAACTCAAATTAGACGTTTATCTGAAAATAAGAAACGAAATTACAAGCACATCAAAATTTTTTTATTGAATGATATTTCAAACTTTTTGAAATTGTTACACAATTTTTAGTGAACGCCTGATTTTGCGTATGCTAAACAAAACTATTTTCTATTTATGTAACTAATATGATAAAAAGCGCCTAATAGTTGTTTTGTTAAGAACGAATCTCACTGATAGACGAAAATACTATATAGCGCTCGTAACTGCACTTTATACATAGTGTTTTAAGCATCTTGCGTATATTGCATGCTGGTTGTCTTATTCAATTAACGAACACTGAGTTTCATTGTTGCGTTGAGCTAATTTATTATGTAGTGATTAATTACATAAGTGATATGATATTATATTACTATAAGTATAAGCAATCAGAAAATTGTACAATCATTTAAAATGTTTAGATGTCGAGATAAAAACCAATAAAATCATATCACTTTTGTGTTACAAAACATAAGTTTCATACAATATCATGTCTTGGAGTTTAAATATGCATGGTGGGATAGCATTAATATGGGAAAATTTATCATAAAAGAGTTCCCAATGATAAAATATAAGAGACATATTCATTAATATTATACACATATTGTTAGCTGAAGTCTTTCCATTAGCACTATTTTAGCATGCAAACAATTCCTAGACTAGATAGCTCAGCGCTCATTGAATACGCAGTGCAATAAATGTCTCAATTAACAGTTAACGTATTAATCGTCGTGAGAGACACATTAATACAAGTATACGTCCGAATTTGTCCTCGCGTCTCTATAGCCCCAAATAATCTTTGTTATACGTCCGAAGATGCATGCAACGCGATTGTGAATCGACTAATAACATGACTCTATTAATAACTCTTGATTAAACCTTTTTACAGCCGGAGCCAGAGGCAGCTGCCATCATTGAGAACAACATCACGAAGGAGAATGGCATTGCTGATGATGCTCCAGTAAGTCCCCCACCTGCCGTGCCACAGGAGACACCCCAAACCGCGCCGGCTATCACCGAGGATGTTGCTTCAGTGACCAAGGTATGAAATTTCATAAATTTTCTAAACTTTTCAAGCGTTTTGCGTTAAAATAACATTTTACTTTCTCACATACACGAATATATACATTAGAATATTGCAAAGACTTTGAAAATTCGATAATTTAATTAAAGTAGGTTATTAAAATAATTTTGTCTACTTTCTAAAGCGCCGGAAGCTATACATAAAATACGTGATTCATTCATAATTAAAATCTCTACGTACATTCATGAGTTATATTTGAAATGGCTAATTTTAGTTTATCGACTTTGAAACTGATATTTACGATTGGCAAGTTTACACCAATCGATAAACTGGTGAAATTAGTATTACTAATCTTGTACATTATAAAATTTCATATTTAAAATACATTAATAGTGAAAAGAATTAACAATTCTAATAAAGATAGTTTTTTTTATACTTTTTTACTACATTTTTGCAGCGACCGATTTAAAACATATGAATGAAACAAAAATTAGTCAGGATTTTGACTTTGACACGAAAAAAGATACAAAAATATAATTAAATTCAAACATAAATCAAAATATTTTTTAATCTTTTTGTTTAGAATTCAATTCTAAATAAAGTTGCTAAAGTATGTTATTTTAAATTTATTTGAATGATGATCGCCATCTGATTATGATATGTTCGCTGAACGATCGTAATTCTTAAGACCCTCAATAATAAATTATTGGTCTATGAAGACATTTGAGCGAGGGGCCATCTGACAAATTTTATAGATACACAAATACTTATTAATACACATATTACCGTCAATACTTTTATATCAGTATTTTTCATACATTTTCTTTTATTACAGGCTATTGAGGAAATCGACATCAGCGAGAAGGCCGTCGCTGCGGCTGTTAATGAAACTATTGAGAGTGCTGGAGTAAATGTAAGTTCTTTTCTTTCAAACTATAAGTTACATTTATTTCTGTAATATAGAAATCCATTACGATAATTTACAAAACTAATACAACCAATCTCAGTCAATAATCCTTTTGCATTCCAAGTAGAGATTTTTCTCATCTTCCAAAATAAATTTTCGCAATGAATCTGCTTGTTTGAAAATTGTATTCTAACATAATTTGATTTTTTTTTTTTTTTTTTTTTTCAGGAAATTGTCGCCGATTCAGTCCACCAAAACAATTTGAATGAATAAACGCCGCTAACCGAATTGTATTTTGGGAAGAAGAAAGTTTTTTCTCTCGTTAAAACCAAAAAAGTATATTATATAGATATGTATATTTGGACCATTCCTGCAACAAAACCGAAAATGACGTTCTTTCGTTACGAGCAACAAAAAATAAAAATACGGAGCGACGACGATGTCTACTAAATGCAATGCGCGACATCGCGAGAGCATACAGACTTTTTATAGTAGGCCTATATTAATTAATTATATTACGGCATTTGACAGCAAGCGAATAGACGGTACAGGAGAGTGTAGTTTTTTCAGAGCTACAGTCGATTTATTTAAGGTGAAATAATAAAAACTGCAAGCGCCAGATAAAAAGAAAATAATTAAAAGGCTTAAAGTAAAGAAAAACGTAAAAAATACAGAGATAAATGAAAAAAAAAAGAAAGAGTGAAAAAAATATGACTCGAGCGACCGTCGGCGATCTTTTCCGGTTTTGCAAATCGAGAGTCATTGCCGAGTTATAATCTATTTCGCGAGGCGAGCATACGAGCAAGAAAGTTTTTTAATACTGGGCCGTGCCCAGCCGCAGGTTACGATAATATTGCCCTGCAGTGTAGAAATTTTAAAGTGTCATTAATTGTTATTAAGATTAATATTAATAATGAAATGAGCAGCATCGCGTGCGGCGTTCAACTGGCGATAGAGAGGATGAGCGCTTTGACATTTTTTCCTTCAATCGCGAGTGTCGCTTATCGTTGTGTACTCTGCGGGAAATACTCAGAAAGAAAAATGATAAAATGGGATTAAAAGTGAAAGAAAGATGAAAAGAGTGGCAGCCTCCCGTAACTACACTACTATTGTATACTGTAAAAGAAGCATGGAAAGAAAGCGAGAAAGAAGAAAATGTAGCGAAATTGGATTGGCGAAGTTTTTAAATTAAAAAAAAAACGGAGCGACGGACGCGAGAGACGCTTGTGCACGACTGCGTATGATGTTTGCGAGTTGCGAGCGAATGCGAATGTAAAGGGGATACAGAGAGTTTAACGGAGAGATGAAAACGAGAACGGATTTGATGCGATGGTGGGCAACGGTTAAGCGGGGACAGTATGCTCGAACAAACGAAAAATAAAAAAAAAAAATTAATAAGTTGCTAGTGCGATGAGACGAAAATGAGAATAAAATTTGATTGAAAGCACGTCAATGGTATATATATATATTATTATACTCGTTGATAACGCGTTTTCGGTAATAATAGAAATTTTTTACATGTACGAGAGAACAAAATATTGTATTGCTTTTGTAATTTCTTCTTTTCGCTACTTTTGTACTTGTACAATCAACGACAAACAAGACTGCAGGTGCAAACTCTTCCATGCGAAACAAAATGACAAAAAAATGATAAGCCTAAATGCTGCGAGTACACAAAAACTCATACATCACGAATTACACGATACACAATTAGAAAAAAAAAATTATAAGATATACATACAGTAAACTCGAGCAGTGTAAGTGATATATAATCTAGACGTAGGGAATGCGTTTGTGTAAATTCAGCGTCTGTTTGAAAAGTCGAAAAGAACAAAAAAATATGCCACTTTTTACACATGAGACAAAGCCCATCGTAATCTCTTTTTGATAATTGATATTGTCCGTTTTACAGTAAAATAAGAATCCCGCACAAAGATAAAAGAAGACGAAATATACAATTTTACTACCGTCAGCCAGAACGTAACCTTTTTCAAGTTTTCATACCACGTTTCTACGTTTATACGGATCTCCCAAAGCGAAGCGACAACTAATCCTAAATAACCTTTAAGAAAGAACTTTTTCATTAAGACCGTAGCGTAGAGACCAATATAATGAATAAAAAATGAATTTACACTATTAGATAAAAAAATAATAAAAAATTAAAGCCATGAACCTGCATATATGCTCTATACGTATATGCTCCTTACCCGGATTGGAACGAAAACAAAAATACTAAAATTTCTAAGTGTTAGCGAGCGAGAGAAGAAAAAAGTAAAGAGAGGGAGAGTCTGCGGTCGTAAACGTCCGCACGAGCGGCATTGATTTTAAAAACGATATATTATTAATTAGTAAGGCGAGCCAGCGAGAGAGTGAGAGAAAAAGAGAATGTGTGTGTGTGAGAGTGAGAGAGTAAAAGTAAGGAGTTAAAATTAAAAATTGTATAGTAAACCTTATTCGTAATGGGAATTTAAACATTGTCTGTAATAATATTTACAACGAAATTCACCGTTTCCTCTCGAGACGATTTCAAAGCTCAGCGACGAGAGCGAATTATTTTCATTTGCGCACCCTTATCGCCGTGTCGGACTCGTCATCGCGTTTGAAAATTTTTCGACAAGCGAAGCGAGCATTATAATCGTGTATACATTAAGCGTCGAGAGCGAAAATTACACGATTGCGTTGTTTCCATATATGGAAATTTTCAGATGCGATTCGTAGTCCGCAGTATCTTTGATCAGCAGTTATAATAGTAACTAAACTATTCTACATTTATCTATAACCTATAATAAACTGTGAAACAAGTGTATTGCGGTTGTTTCTTTTTAATCCCTGATTCTCAATCCTTTACTGCCATTTTATCCTTTTATATTAAAAAAAATTGTTCATTTTTATGTTACATCAATGACTTAATAAGATATTAAAGAGCCTTTAAAGAGCCGGCGATAAAATATATAGGATCGATCGTGTCATGCTAGAAACTTTATAGATAGTACAAAATACAAAACACAAACTTGGGAAATTTTCAACGATGTTCTGAAAACTCAAACTCCATTCTTCTAAATGTTAATCTGTATAAGCTATTTTTAATTTATGGAAAAACCATAAAAATATAAGTGGTAAAAATCATATAAATACTGATCAAAGTACCGTTTAATTTTCATAAATACATTTTATTTCTACGGTTATAAAATTAAGAGAATGTAAAAGTTAGATCATTTTTTCATTGAATTGTATTATTGATTATTAATTCAACCATTATTTTGATGAAAACATTTAAGAGTTCTTACTAAATTTCAAAGTGTTTCTTAATATATACCTAAGGTTTAGAGTTTCGTTAATCACGTATAATACAACATTTTATAGACGAAAATTAAGTATGTAATGCAAAAATGCACGTTCTTATATTTGAAATATCATGGTTGTAAATTAAATAAGCTTCTTGAAAATCTACTTTCACACCGTTATTAAAATAATGTTAATTTTGATTCCCAAAATGTTCCTGTAACTTATTGCGGTCCTTTTCGCAAGAAAAAAGTTTAGCCTATTAATTCCTAACATTAGCATGTAAGATGACATTATTAATTAGAATGTTACGATTAACTTAAAATGCGAAAATAAATTAAAATTTCATGTTTTATTTTATTAATTTTTGCTACATCTGTAACAGTTTTTTCTAAAACTATAATATAATAAAAGCTAGTTAGTCTTTATTTCTGTTTATTAAGCTTAAATTTGCTATTAAATATGAATCTGAAGGTTTTAACTTCTAGTTACAACTAAACCATTTGTAATGACAGAAATCGATTAACTTCAATTTTTTAGACACGACCGCTACTCGGGAATCTTTATAAGTGGTTTCACCATGAACAGATTTTGAGTAATCAAGCTCAGATTAAAAGAGATCACTTGTCACATCAAACCAAGGATCTGGTTATATATGGAGGCACATCCATTTTTAATTGTAATAATGGAAGTACATTTAAAAATTATTTTAAATATTGCTTTTCGAGTATAACTTGCCGACTATAAAAACATTGCATCTCGATGCAATTTCAAATGAAAATCTTGGTAACAAGAGTGGTAGATATAATTATTGAAACACGTGTTTTTCGTATTATAGCATTTTTCGTAGTTGCATTCTCTGAAGATACATGCCAAAAACTCTCAATTTTGTCGGAAAATGAAGCTTTTCGCACTTGTATAGATATCGATTTACATCAACTTTAAATACAAGATTTCATTAAAAAAAACGTTTTCCTATGAAATATTTTTTTGCAAAATCAATTCAATTTTTTTGTATATATTCGTATATTATTGATAGATTACCTAAAAAATATACATCCAAAACTAAGTATAAGGTTCTCCTACGCAATAGCGGTTGTGTTATAGTTACATTATCAAAGGCAACTAATTCAGAGTAGTATAAACACTCATAATATTTAGAAAATACACATTCGTTACATTGTGCGTGAAATTAGATTTCATGCATCGTTTTAGAGCGTAAAAAACTATTTTTTATCTATAAACAATCAACTTTGTGAATTAATAAGATAAAGGGCCCGATTATGAAACACTTCAAAAAGTAGTCCCTATCATGAAACAGTGTAATAAAAATTAAGATAGAAGTAATTCGCGACCGTTAACTTGAATAAAAAAAATATATTTCGGTTCACGCGTTCTTGGCTTTTATATATACATTAATAAATATATGATTTTTTCAAAACTGTTCTATTTTTTGCTTTGTTGTTTTAGTAATTTTTCAGTGTTTAATCGATTTTTGAACATAGATTGTAGTTTACAATGTAGTTTTTGCATTAAAAATTCAAATTATATACAAATTTCTTGATTTTTTTTACTTTTTTCTATTAAATAAATAGCTGTTTCATAATCAGTAAAACTCCCAGCTGGTCCCTATTATAAAACAGTGTAAAAAAGCCTTTATTATGAAATCTACAACTTATTTTAAGCCAACTAAAAATAATAATTAGAAATAAGGAAATCTCACATGTAAATCATGTCTTAAAATACCGATACTGTACGTCTGAGCTATACCAATGTGAATTTAATGTCGATGTAAGTAATAGGTGTCAAATATATAGCTTAGAAATAAATATAAAATAGGTATGGATATTTCGTGCAGGTTTATTCATGGCATATCCAATTAAAATCATTAAACTTTCCCTTTATAAGATTAATATATAAAAAATGTTACATATGCAACCATGCATTTAATAAGTACTTTTAAATAATTTTAAAAAAATATAGATTTTAGATCTTTTCACAATATACATTATTATAAGTTTGTTAAACTATAACATCAAATTTTATACCATAAATAACACGAAAAATAAGGAAAAATGTAATTTAATTATGTTTCAAAATGGGGATATATTTTATGGAACAGGGGTACAGATCGGAAAAACAGCGTTTCATAATAGGGACTAAACCTTCCATCACTATTTCTTCAATAGATCAAAGAATTTTGTACTAATTTACATTATGAAAATAGATTATCATTCTTGAAGAGTTTGCCAATCGAATAATGTATAATATTAAATATATTTGATACTTTAAGATATTCAATAGGTCAGTTTAAAAAAAGTTACCGAAAATCGTTCCATAACCGGGCCCTTTACCTTATCTGGAATTTGCTTTTGGATCTAAGATTACACAAAGTGAAGTAAACTAAGAAAAGTATACTTAGACTCATTATTTGAAACACCTAAATCATGTTTGTATTTACTTATTTTTGCCATTGAAATTCAATACGCATTCTTAATTCGTATCAAATATAAATTCTACTAGCAATTTCTTAGCGTTGATTTTTTTGTTGTTCAACTCTCTGAAGTTGCTCCCTATTTCCACTGTACCCACCAATGAAATTTTTAGATAATGCTCTTGAATCCTCCTTTATATAAATTGAGCGATCGAGATTCGTTCGGTTTTCGAGTATTTTTGCGAGGTATCTCGATTTTTTGCGAGA
>JAYJLV010000011.1:25485485-25521089 GCA_036873485.1 Torymus texanus | reverse complement strand
CATTTGAGCCCAGGTAGACCTCATTTGGATCAAAATTTTTCTGGGCAGAGGGGGTGTCGCGTTGACAGAGAATGCCCTATATATATATATCTTGCAAACTGCACATATGCAAACATCCCGCTAAAAACGAATACATTGTATATCTCGTATACAGCCAAAACAGCTTTATACGTTCCACAGCAAAGTGCATTCACACGATTCGCGTAAATATTGACGCGGTAAAGCCTCATTAAGAAAAAAAGCAGTAACATACGACGACACCGACGCCGCCGCCGCCGCCGCCGACGACGACGACGGCAATGCTGAGTCTGCCTTTGAAATCCAACGACCCAAAGATAGAGAGAGAGAGAGAGAGAGAGAGAGAGAGAGAGAGAGCAAAGGAGAAGGAGAGGAAGGGAGTAGCGACGCGAGACGAAGCGTATCTCAGGCATTGTGTAGACTTAAACAAGGCTGCTGCTCCAGCGTATATGCATCAAGCTGATAAGGTGAAGCAGAGGCCTCCCTTTTTCTTCTTTCCTCTCTCTCTCTCTCTCTCTTTCTTTTTCTCATTCTTTCCTTTCGCTCTTGCCTCGGAGCCTCTTCTTCGTCTCCTCCCGTGTGCCTCTGTAATGCGTTAAAAAGTCAGAAGCGAGAGAGAGAGAGAGAGAGAGAGAGAGAGCAAGAGCCCGAACTATATTCCACGTGCGCGCTCTTTGTAAAAGGTATACCTGGAAGCATGCCTGTAAGTATGTACGACTCGCGCGTACTGGACTCTTGCAGTTTATCATGTTTGAAAGATTCTTGTTACAATGTACGATATGTTTGAGAAACAGTGGACTGGAATAAGCGATATCGTCGATATATATGGTTGCTAGTGCATACTATTGCCCCATTCCATACGGAAATAAACTCGCGAGTCGATAAGGTTTTAGCCACGTCAGGTACTGGCATACACGAAATCAAGGTGTTATGGCTTCATCTTGATTTTGATAGAGTTTCTTATACGTTGCGAGCGTAAAATTACATTGGAATATATTCGTGAAAAATGTTTTCTGAACTGGTACAATTAATTAATTTCGTACAATTACATTTAAGGTACTCTTCTTGTTAAAATAACATATACCCAAACATAAATAAAAAAAGGGACAGTTTTTTTATTATAATTCGCTAACAAGGTACATTCGGGTGCATTCATCCCAGGGCTTTATGACTTTATTGCCTAAAAGAAGCGGCTGCTGTTACTGCTGGCTGGTTGGTTGGCGCTACTGCAGCAGCAGCCGCATTTTGAAGCCGCAGTGTGCGCGAGCTTATCGCAGGGCGGGTTTGTTTAATGAAATTAGGCGCCTGTTAGTTTCACACAATCGCAGGCTTGTGTGAACGGGCTCAACGAGGGCTTCCTGCACAGTTTACGAGGAAGGCGGAACCTCTCTCTCTCTCTCTCTCTCTCTCTCCCTCGTTGGAGTACTCGCTTCCTCCGATGACGCTTACATAACGACGAGCAGAGTTACGTTTTCGTGGTTTTTCCGGTTCGCCTGCATCGCTTCGGAGGTTAAAAGCTTCCCGCAGTTACGGCCACGTATTTATTGTAGCGCAATGTTATTAGCTGCGGAATTTGCATTTTTTTCAATCGTCGCAAGTAAATGATATTTTTCCATCGAAGTGATGGTATAAGTGAATAAAGATTTGATAGAATTATATATACCGAAGTTATATCAGTTTTATAGTAAAAGATCAGCTAGCTTAAATGCTAAAACGAATGTAATAACCATGAGGTATAAATGAGATTCGAATTAATTGAAATATAAAAGCAGCCACTTTTTACTTTCGGTAAGTTGTGCTATATAAAATTTGCAATTCAATTAATATGTAAAAAATAAATGATAATAAAAATGAAAAATTTCATTAAATTCTTAAAAGTGTTTAAGAATTCGAAATTTTATACAGAGAATTATAATTTTTTTCATTGCCAAATGAAACTGATAAAAGTTTCATGCAAATGGCTGTATTTTTCATTCATCAAAAAATATTCCCGAACCCGAAGTTATATGCAATAAATTAATGATTGACTTCAGATAATTATTCAGTTAAAAATCTAATTGCAAAGGCTGCATGCACCGTATAGAGTACAATCAACTCGAGCCCTTCCTTCTCAATAAACCATCGAGCCGTGCAACTCCCCAAAAATAACAACCCTAAAATACAGCTACAGTTCCGGGGAAAAGAAATGAATCGTCATGTCGGACGTAGGTATCCGTGGCTGAGGCGAATCTCGCGCCACGCTCAATTACGCGCTGGCGATCCCAAGGCTGTAGCAGCAGCGGAAGGTACGTCGAATGCCAAATGACCGGTAATACCTAGTCCAGCGCCAAGTGCAAAAAAGACAAGATGCGAAAGGACAATCGCGAATCGTGCTCGGCTTATGTTGAGCGCACGATTAAAGTATGCGCGCGCAAGTGTATTGCAGAAGGAGATGAATGCGATGAAAGTGAATTTCTCAATGTTACGTATCATACTATTAAAATGATTGGAATTGAAAATAATTCATTTCAAGAATGATGAAAATTAATCTTTTTCTTCGAATGAAAAAGAACAATTTTTTTTACGAATCATAAAAGCAATACTTTTCGCGAATAATTTTGTCTGTTTCGTTGCTGCGTTTATTATTTTTGTGAAACTCAAGATTAAAAGTTTTACGTACAATCTAAAATTTAAGTGAAGACATTATAAAATGTTGGTTTAATTTTAGATAATATTAAATTAAATAATTGAAGTTTAAACTTTATAGTAATGCATATTAAACTTTACATTATTTAATTATAACTTTGAAATCTTCAAGATAGAATTGTTATCTTATAGTACAAGAAATTTTAAGTGTTTCAAGAATGCAGCTACTTAAAATAGTTCATTGAAATATTTTACTTCACTACTTAACGCACAGACAGCTTTCAAAAGCCTCTTGTTTTGGCGTGGAATTTGAAAAACTATCTGTTTCCTTATCATTACACATTTTTCGAAGTTTTTGAATGCTAAAATTTGGTAAAAAGTTATTAATTTTGAACGCAAAAGATAGAAAAATATGCAGAAGAATGAAATAATATCATTTAAAGTACTCTATTATTATATATTTTATTAGTTTTTTTATGAAAAGAAAAAATGTTTTTCAATATTTGAAAGCCAAGATTTTTCAAGTATCGTTCATTAAACGTATTATAAAAATAGCAATATTGGAACAATTTGATTAATACAATTTGATATTAAGAACTTTAACAAAACAATTATGTTATCGAATTCCTCATTTGTATGTTTTTAGCCAAGGGTGATAACGATTAAAGTTCTCATTTTTAATCACTGACATTATTGACATTGGACAGAATTAGGGTAACCATGAGTAATACATTATCACGACGTTGATTGACTAAGTTCAAGGCATTTAAAAAAAAAAATTTGTTACTGGTCTACGCTAAACATATTTATTGACAAATAATGTTTACAAAACGTTATTGAAATTCAGTTGGTACTAAAAAAAAAGTGATGCATACATAAAGGGGAGCAGCAAAATCGCAATAGGTACTACTCTCTCGCTCTCTGTGCTACGAATCCCTAGTGAAAACAAAAGAAGACCTAAATCCAAAGCACAAGCCGAGTTCAGGCGCGTGCACTTCCATTATTCACCTCCTCCGCGTCTCTCTCTCTCTCTCTTTCTCTCTTTCCCTCTCTTTCTCTTCTTATCCCTTTGCTTCTTTGCGCGCTCGCGCGCGCATGCAACTCCGTCCGCTGTTGCTCTCGGCATAGCAGCGACGACGCGGACGAAAATAATCTTTGGATTTCGGGATCGTTAATCAAAGGCCTTTCCGCGAGCCCCGTCGGCTTTGCATCTGCGTGCTTCGCCTCTCTTTCTCTCTCTCTCTCTCTCTCTCTCTCTCTTCGAGGAAGCAGTGGCCGCGACTTGAGTCTCTTGCTGCAACATCGCTGGACATTGAGGCAGTCGCCGTCTTCTATAATATAAGCCGATGCCTAATTCCCCGGCGGCGTGTTTCGTGCCTTCGTAGGTATGGAAAATCGACACGTTCGGTTTGCTCTAGCGTGCTCTTTTTCTTTCTTTCTTTCTTTTTTTTTCTGCCACTGCTGCTGCTGCTGCTGCTGCTATGCGTTCGTCGTGTGCTCTTTTGCGAATGGGGAAACTCGTTGGAGCGGGTGCGTTTTGACTTTACCCCTGCAGCGCACTGGGTGGTGTAAAGGTATTGTTCAGAGAGATGAATAGACAAAATGAATGAAGGACTTGTATGGCGCTATTATTTGCAAAACACGCAAATAGTTTGGGTTTTTCTTACTTTGTTTTTCCTCTTTTTTCACAGCGTGTCTTTGTAGTCGTATACCAATGCTATTGTATACGCACCGAAAACAAGTGGTCGAACAAACGTGTAAATAAACAGAGAATATTGTTTTAAGATAATTAACATGCTCGAAACAGCTCTATTGATTTTATAACATTAATTATATACAATTGTGGTATAATTTAATTCTTTCGTGTTAAAAATATTTTAAATAAATATTATTATCATTTTAAAAGGATAGCATTCCAACTTTAAACTTTATGCGCACCATCCATACTAAAAAGTACTTTTCGCAATCTCAAAGTTAAAAGGTTTAAAAGGCTCAATCTGTGGCGAAGTAACGCTATCCTTATGGACTCCTCGAGCATTGTCAGCGCCTACTAACTACAGCAAGGCGATCCCGGGGAATTCCACTTTTCTCTCTCTTTTTCAGATACTTTTCGCACGAGTCGTCGCCCCTCTCTCTCTCTCTCTCTCTATATCCCCGAGTTGGTGCGGCGCAGACTGCACGAGCAACCCGATCTAGCCCCGCAGCTCGCGATCGCGTATCAAGTCCTCTCATCCGACTCAGCAAGTCCGCGCTTACATACATATATCTATACTCTCTTGCACACAAACACACACACACATATATATATGTGTACGCGAGTGCAACCGTCTCTTCCGTTATATATACCTATATATATATATATGTATATACGACTATGCGGCCTGTTCTTCCCCTTCGTTTTTCCGGCACGTGGGCGTAGTCCGAAGATCTCGCCGTGCGCGCACAGATTATCATCCGATGGCGCGAATATGAAGAACGCGCCCATTCGTTTTGTTCTCTGGCTTTGGCGGGCCGTGCGGCAGTTTTTCGCATAAATCAGATTTATCTTGGGACCACCTGACTTTGCGATTAGTGCAAAGGAGAGGCGAGAGAAACTCGCGGCAATGTGGAGCGTCGAGAGAGAGAGAGAGAGAGAGAGACTTTGGGGGAAGTAAATCGATGTCAGGGAGTAGTGAACGAGCGAGTTCGGCAGCGGAAGCACGTGAATTATGCGGATGGCTGATGTATCGAGCTACTGGGGCGGAGTTTGATTTACGAAGTGTCGCGAGAGTATACGGATCACCTAGTTTTACTCTTCCTTTCTGGTTTGTACGAAAAGATGAGATACGATCGTGAATCTGCTGAATGATTTAAAAAATGTGATTGTTTTTGAATTGATGACTTGGGTACTTTTCGATGTAGACGTTAGAAATATTATTGGTTCTACAAGGTTTATAATGTCAAATTATGAAAAATATCTACTAATTTTTCAAAATTTATTTGTTTGTTAATTAATTAATATGTAGATGGCTTTATTCGTTTTTTATATATGCTGAATCAATATGCGTCCTATACATTTTTCCCATACTCCCCTTCGATTCACACCTTTCCGCGTATACCTCACCAAACTATACCGGTTACATCAGTTAATCAATAATGTCTTTATTTGTTTAATTATGATATTTCTGTATTAAAAATGAATCTTAATAATTAATTAAAATGATTTAATGCAACGTACAATATTTACAATGTACAAAAGATCCATATGCTGAGTATATGTATATCAAGTCCGACCACAATACATTACTTTAATTATATAAATTATAATAAATTTGAACACCTCTCACATATAAATTATTGACTTTTCAGAAATAGATTGTAATAGAACGGTATATATAATTCATTGGAATATCTCACGTGCTAATTCTACACCTTTATATAGAAATAATAAGACACGATGCGGGTAATTGAGCGCAACCTCAACACCCTCGAATTCTCTGAAAATTCTCCGCTACACCTCTGCTAAAGCGACATTGAAAATAAATTCCTCAGCCCGGTAGCAGAAAGGCCCACGGTTCACTAAATCCCCAATTAAAGTCCTCCTATTACACGCGGGGCCCGTAAGTCCGCAGTCTCATCTTTCGCAAAAAGGGAACCCAGAAGGTATGGATGAAACGATCGACTCACCATGTTAGCATCGGCCTGTGCTGCCTCCTCTCTCCTCTCATTGTTCTCCTGCTGCACTTCATACTCGAGGCTCTTCTTCTTCGAGCCGCTTCTCTTCGCGCCGTCGACGACGTTGCGGTACGCCGGTAGTGCATCCTCAGGGCTGCTATACCGTGCTGAAGTGCCAGTAGATGGCCTTCTTGGTGGTTCGAAGAAACGCAGGTTACCGTAAGGGTCGCGTTTTAGGTGGCTCTCGATTTCGGTGTTACGAAGGTCGCGTTTCGGTGTCTCGGTGGTAGCAGTATCCGAGTCTGTTAATCGACGGATTATATCATCGTACTTCTTCAGACTCGTCGCATCGTCGTTCTTGTAGAAATCGTTGTCCAGATCCTCGTTCTCATCTCGCCACAGATCGTCTTCCTCGTCGGCCTCTTCCTCGGCCTCGAGCTCGCTGTCGAGGCGGAGAAGCGCGTCTTCATCGCCGGCCCCCGGTGCGTTCCACCTTCGTTTCTTGAAGGCTGGGGCATCGTGCGCACGCGACACATTGTCCGGCTGGGCTTGGGTACGCCTCAGCCACTCATCCATGGGATTACTACTGCTGGTGGCCGAGGTTGACCGTCGGGACTTTTCACGCTCAGGCTCGGGCTTCTTTGCTGGTCGCCTCGGCCGGTAATCCTCGTCCTCATCCTCGTCTTCATCGTCGGCATCGTACGCGTAATCATCCTCGTCTTCACTATCGTTCTTATGGCGCCAGTCCTTCTTAGGCTCGTACTTTGGCCGCAGGCGCTTACGCTTATGGGGGTAGCGGCCGGCAGGCTCGTTATCGAACTCATCCTCAGCGCTGTCATCGTCGTAGCGGCGCCGGGGGCTCGGCCGCTCGTCGTAGTCCTCTTCAGAGTCGTAATCCTCGTACCGTTTGCGGTAGGTCGGCCTGGGCCGGTGGTGGCCGGGGGCGCGATCGTGGCCGCGACCGGTTCCGCGGTGCCGGTGGCGCTGCGGCTGCGGGTACCGGGGTTCGTACCTGCGGCCGGCGGTGCGTCTCGGCGGATTATACGGGCGGGCAGCAGGCCGGCGGTCATAGTCCTCGTCGGCGGAGTCATCCTCTTCGGAATAATCGGTCTCGTAGTCGGCAGGCACGTAGCCGTCGTCGTAGTCGTCGCGGCTGGCCTCGTGCTTGCGGCCGGCGGACCAGCGCGGGGTGAGCTCGTGGCGGTGTCGGTGTCGGTGGTGCCGAGGTTCGGGTGCCGACTCGTCCGCGTGGGGACGGCGCGCCTCCGCGCTCAGGGCCAGCAGGAGGATCAGCGGCAGTAGCAGTCTCTTCGAGAACATCCTCGCTCAGCGGCTCTACAGGCCCGACGACATTCGACTTTTCCTCCTCTCCTATCGGCGTTATCGCGCGCCTCTCGCTGCTGCTTGTCTTGCTCTTTCGCTTATCTCTCTCGGTTGTCTCTCGCTCTCTCGAAGCCCCAGTATTGTACGGCTGCGCGTGTTCTTACATCGCGGCTACTTGCTGCTGCTCCTGCGGTTGCTGTGGACTCTCGTTTTCCGTCGCGCCCGGGGCATCGGTATCAGCGGCGGTTCGCGCGATCGGCGCCGGGACCACGGCGCTCTTGGCCTTGGGGCATCGTTTCTCGCCGAGCGCGTGTTCGCTCATCTATTAATAATTGCCGGGCAGAGTTAGACACCAGGAAAAAAAAAATTCACACAGTCGATCGGTAATTACTTGTCACTCAAAAAGGTATAGGGAAATAAATCACAAAGGAGCACTCCGAAATCGGCGGACTATGGAAGTATATAATAGTGTCGCTCGCGTTGGCGCTTTGTTTATTATGCGGCGGCCGGCACGTCTGTCGGCGGCGTTCGTGCGTACGGCTCTCCCGAAATCGGTATCGCGCGCGCCGAAGGTGTCGCGGACGACTGAGCCCGTACGTCGACTGCTGCGCCGGTCCGAGGAGCTTACTGTCTCTCGCGCCGGCCCGAGCGCATGCGTGCGCGAGCGCGGCGGCACGCCGCTTCCCCCGCCTCTCTTTCTCTGTCTCTCGTTCTCTCCCGCGAGCTTGTATCTCCACTGCGCGCACTGCTCCCAGAGAAAGAGTGTGTGCATGTGCGTGTGTGTGTGTGTGTGAGTGAGAGAGATTCCGCCGGACTTACGTGTGCGGCAGGCGGAGGAAAACGAAAAGTGCGCTAGGGAATGAAAGTTGCATGGCGCAGGGGATTGGGAGGAGGGAAACGGGTGAGAGTGAATTGAATTTGGGATGTGACTGAATGAGCAAGGAGAAGAAAGGAAAATAAAGAACTTGAGCCGCTGAAGTGGGGAAAAATGGGCGTGAAAATTATTTTCTGGATGGAATTTAGCAATGGTTTATTATGAATAATTTTTTAACTATTGTTAGACGTTGTGATTTTAAACAGACGGAACAATTTTTTAGAGCTTTGGATTAATAGGTTTAATGAGACTGCGTATCGTCCGGTACCGGTAGCGGATTCACCGCTTTGAAATCGGCAAAAGCATCTTCTTGTCAACTAACAGCAGAAATTTGTATAAAACTGTATTAGATTTAAATAAAATTTCCTCGGAAATAATGTTTTTTATTTATTATTATTACATGCTCTTGAATTTTTGTTAATTAAGTATATATTGATGTTTTCTTATGAGTAATACGATTTCACTTACCAATAATATGCTGTAATCAAGAAGCGCGGGATCGCTCCAAAGTTTGTAACATTTTTATATTGATTGACCAATTAAAAACTTCAGTGACTAATTAGGGCTGAGTTGCAATAATCCAATTAAAAGCGTTGTAGTTAAGTACATAAATAGCGACACAGACTGAATCTTCAGTTTCAAGTTTGTCCTTGAAGTAATAAAGTGCAATATTTATGGAATTTTTCCGTTCTTAATAAAATTTACGGTAAAGATGTTAATTTAATTTAATGGTTAAAAATTACAATAGACTTAATAAAAATATTTAATATCTCAAAAATTCAATGATTACGCTTCTTAATTCGAAAAAGGACTTAATTAAGCTCTTGGAATTAATGTTTAATATAAATCCATAAACTTAATAAAAATTATTAATTAATTGTGCATGAATAATATAAAGTTTTATGAGACACTATACATCTGTTACACATGTAATGATAATAGGAATGTTACATAATGCCGAGAATTGTAAAGGTATTCCAATTATTTTACCCGGTATTTTTCAATTATTCTTGTATATAGATAAGCCGCATACAACTCATCAAATACTTTTCAATGCCGGCCATTTAAATAAAAACGTCGACAACTCTTCGAGTGCTCTTCTCTGAGATAAAGTTCTTATCAGTCGAAACCGGCAGCAATGCGTATTTGTGTAATACTTGCATCACCTATAGCTACTGGTCTCAAAAAAAAAATACCTCATTGACGTTTAACTCAAAAGAAGAAAGTAGACCAAATATTTTCAACGAGGAGATAAAATAGACTGATACTTTGTCTTAGTGGTGGTGGAAGTGATGTCTCGCCAATTTCAATTTTTCACTTGTTATTTTCTCTTGTTCTCTCTCTCTCTCTCTCTGCCTCTTTCTCTTTTCGTCTCGCGCACTAGGGATTCTAATTTTTTCGGGATACACCAACCTGTGGCAAATCGTTTCACACGCGCTGTTTCTTCCCTCTCCTTTTTTTCCTTCCGTATAATAGTTGCCCATTCACTTTCTGCGGCTCTCTCCATTCAAGGCTCGCGCCTGTGTCGCACGCATCCGAAATGAGAAGATGCGCACCGGTGCCGATTTGCGTCCGATGGCGAAAAAAACTGGTTTCCAATGGACTGTGGCGAGAACCTTTTTAATTTGCAACAATGCTGTCAATGATCGAGTGAAATTGGCCGCGCGCATGTGGAAGATAACGTTTCCTCTTGATGACGTTTCTGGATAAAATTAATTTGGGAAGGATTTACAAAAAATAATGGTGGTATAATGTGAAATGTATTCCAAATGTGTATTGTACACGAAGAAACAGCGCGACTTTATCTTAACGAAGGTGCATCTATGGATGTGAAATACTAGCAGTTATTATGAAAAATTATTATAATGCATTTGATATTTATCCACACTCAATTTGTTACTATTTTCTTGTAACTATTGAGAATGTACTCGATATCGCTAATAAAAATACATCTAGTATTTGATTGTCCGACATTGAAGACTGCTATATAGAATTAATGTGCATTAATTGCATAATATCTTTTGAAATTTTTAGCTCAGTAGCATACTACAAGTATTTAGCTAATTCGTTGTATACCGCACTATGCTCGGCAAAAATAATTTGTTAATTGTACATCTCCTACAGCTGATTTTACTGCGAACTATCACGGTCTTTTTTCTTTAAAAAATGACTGTAAAATTTCCATTTTAAAATGTAGAATCTACATTCTTCAAAGTAGAATTTCCATTTTGTAATGTGGAATTTACATTATTGATTTTTTTATTATTATTTTACTAATTCAGTTTGATTTTATAATTTTTTCCACGTAGAAATGTCTAGAAAATATATTTAAACTTATTGTATCTGAGATAGGTAATTACGGAACCATGTTGTAGGATTAGAAGTGAGTATACCAAAAAGGTTGGTTACACAAGTCAATCAAGTAGTAAAATAAGGAGTAATTAATATGTATGTCTGTAACTAGTTTTTTAGTAGCTAATAAATCCTACATTCGTCTATTAAAACATCCATTATATTATAAAATATATAAATTATTAATGTTATAGAAAAAATTTCAAATTAATAGTTAATTTAAGATTCTTATTATCGTTTTATTAACCTGAAAGCTACTGGAAATTTTTTTACAAAGTGGCCTTTTTATGAAACCGAATACAATGTTAATCTATATGAATAGCAAAAAAGCATGTGTAATTATAGATATTATTCACTTGCAATCGCAATATAGATGATATTAAATGTTATTATAAAATGTTATATTTTCATAGAAAATGAATGTTGCGAGGAGAGTAACGTTTAATAACTGTAAAAATAATAGGACCAAAAGATATTAGTAATTCCATCTGCGTGTCTACTAAACCGTAAGCTCAGTGCGAGATTGTGCTCAACGCGCGTACTCCCCTTTTGTCCTACCATAATCCCACATATTCATAAAACCGATTGCGCGTATCGAACTCCGGCTATGAACATTTACTTCGTATATATATATGCTTGACTAACACTGTGCATCTCTCGATAAACAGAATCCGTCCACCGAGCATCAAACTATTAAAATTATTCCGAGAACTTTCCATTCCAATCTCTCCGTTCAGTTATTCCTCCTTTAGTTTTCAATAAAATAGCTAATGCGCACACGCCTACAATGACAGGAAGCTGAATTGGAGGTGTGAGGAGTTGCAGCTGCCACCGGCGCCCAGACGTTCTTCCCTTGAAGAGAGAGAGAGAGAGAGAGAGAGAGAGAGAGAGAGAGAGATCGCGACCCGCAGAGATACGACGCCTCGTCATTGTCGGGCGCCTGCGGCCCGAACAAAAACAGGTTTCATATTTCGCGCGTCAGTCTGCGTCGTGCTGAATGATGGCTGTGAATCACGTTGCTGTGCTTTTTCTATTGCGACCATTAAGAGGTGCGTACGTATACGCGCCTTTTTCTGTGGGCACGTTCGGGATGAATGGATAGAGTATTGTGCACCCTCGGCGTGCGTCCTTGCCCTTGACACTCGGTCCAATTGTGTCCTCCTTTTTGGATCATTATCGATTTTGTTTCATGTCTGAAATTTTCCAGTTCCTGTGAATCATTCATTAATTATTGTACAATTGAAACTTGGATACATTGTTGATATGAATTTCTTGCCAAACGCTTCTTTAATCTTAACCAAAATATACACTAATATCTTCATTAAACAAATCACGAAAAATTGTCAGCACACATATGTACAAAATTTGTCAGAACTGTTAGCTTTTACTCAAGAGTGTGGTAGGTGGTAATTACAAGTGAAGCAAACTCGCAATCAAGGCGCGAAAAGAAAGAGGAGAAAAAAAGGGTCGTGTAGCGAGGATAAATAATGACGTCCGAATAAATTGGTTCTGTAAGAAGTCGTCCCTTGCCTGGGGTAGTACAAGCCTATACAATCCTCCGACGTGGGCACGTGTGCAATGATGTATTGTTAAAAGAGTGTGAACATGGGCCAGTCAGAAAAAGTTAATTAAACTTAGCGTATACTTTTATTAGGTAATTTAATTATCTATAAGATGTAAAAGTATATATATCTACCATCATATATGTTTTTCTTGTAATCGAGTTTTTACATGCTTTTTTTCAGTCGGGGGCTTCGATTAATTTTCGTATCGTTTCGTATTTACCTCACCCCTCAGACCTAACAGAAATTTATTTTAGATTGAAATTATTCGTACCATTATGAGCTTTCAACTGTTAAATTAATATTAATACTTTTTATTTAATAATCCTACGATCACTGTTCAGATTTGCTTTCCTAATGCTGATTTCCAACTCATAAATGTGCTCCCATTATGAGATTATTCTTAGTTTATTTTATAATATTATATATATAATCGTATATATATGTTTGAAACGTTTGAAAATATATATCAAATAAAGCGAAGATTTCAGCCATACGAGTGATAAATTAGAGCTAATATAATCATATTAAAGGTTTCATAACATCGGGAAACTGGTTTGATATGCAAGAAGCGGCAGTTTATTATACTATTGATATATTCTCGGATCAGCATTAATTCTTATTCGTTATAAATAAGCATGATCAAATCAGCATCAATATATATATATACATATATATTTTTAAACGATATTAATTAACGCGCCTCTGTCATTGTGAGCTCTCCTTAGCCTCGCGAGCGTAACATTTTCCATTAGTCACACTCTAAATAACAAACACTACGATTTGTTGGAATTAACATATATTTAAACCACTCGTATGCAGTACGCTACAGCTTTTAATCCTTAAGAGGCACTATAAAAGTATCCTTTTATCGCTGCACGGATACCGCGCGTCAGCATATATATATATATATACACACACACACACACACACACACACACACACACACACACATAAACACGAAAAAACTTTAATTGGAAATAAGTAAATGACGTGGATCATTGCATATTTTATAATCCAATAACCGAGCGCTAAGCGTGAACGTGCATATATACACACACACACACGTGTGTATAAGCGTCGATATTGCCACCATGCGCGGCAATATGATTTACGAGCTGGTTTATTACACTGTACACGCGTGCGCGCGCGAGTTTCTCGCATTCGCGCTGCCGCAGAGTAAAAGTGTAAGCAACTATATAAGCCATTTGGGATTTCGCAGAATATTGTGATGACGAAGCTCTCTGTACGTATCAGTATAGCGGCGTTATCGGCTATACTCGGCTATACCAGAGCGATACCACTCGCACATTTTATATATGGGTCATTCGCGCTCTCAAAGCGGGAATAGAAACGGACACGAATGTACGTGAGCTCATTAGCTCAGTTTGCACTCGAGGAGGAATCGAGAGCACACAGGCATCACGTCAATTTTCATTTGACCTATCAAGGTAAAATTCTTACTGCGCCCCCGATTACGATTCTTGTATAAATAGAGAGCGAGTTGGTTTCAATCAGCGGAAATGATGGGTCGTTAAAAAAAAAAAAAATACGAAATTATTCTTCAATTAACGCATTGACGTTTGAAAATACTTTTTCTTTTTTAGAAATGTGCTCTTTTGCAATTTATTTTTTTAATTATTCACTAATTAATTAGATGAAAAATTCATTTTTTTTTAATTTCAACTCTAATTCCGTTTTTGAAATTTAGTTTTCTACATAAAAGTGTAAAGGCTTTTTAGGTCACGTCATTAGAACGATAATAACATTTATATTTATAAAAATTAGTTACATCGTTAAAATTTATGAAAACAATTTTCTCTTTCATCTGCAAAATAACTATTAATTTTTCTTATTTTACCGAGAACTAAGAAACGTGTAATTTTGAATGTTTAACATGCAACTTTCACTTGCGTATTATTAATTAAAATTTGGCCATAGTTTTTTACGATATTATGCAAATCACAAGTTCCAATCTATTCTTCATATATACATATCTTGAAAATACATTTCTGCATCCTCTCTCGCTCGCGTAGCATGTTATTTCCATCCCAAATAGCTCTAGGCTTTTTTTCTAAACGGCCACGTCAGAATTTGCCTGCATAAGACTAGCCGGGAGCACTCGGACGAAACGGTGGAGCAGCGTAGAGACGTAGAGAAATCAGGCATTATTTCGACAAATTGACTTGTCAGAGCGGAGCTTGCGAGCGCGCGCGGCCAAAGTAGCGATTAGAGTGGCACGCGTAGGGGCCGAAAGGCGAGGGATGCGTTGCCGCCGCGCGCCGCCACGGCGGCCGAGGCATTACGAAGATCTTGATGGAAAGAGCAAACAAGCGGACCGAGCGTGCAGGCATCAAGATCGAGCGAGCCGGAGAGGAGAGTTTGTTTTAGGATTAGCCCCATTGTATCTCTCAAAGTCAATGGCTGAATGAATGCTCGTACCGGATAGTTTGGCTCCGTTCTTCTGGATAAACATGCCGCGCGGATCCGGAGTCAATGCTGGCTTTCGTACGTTCGTACAATTTTAAAACAGACAAGAGAGAGAGAGAGAGAGAGAGAGAGAGAGTTCGTGTAAAAAATTTAATCTCTATCGAACATCTATAGTTGGCTTTCCTCTTTATGAATGAAATAGCTATCCTTTCAAATTGAAAACGTTTTACTTTTATTAACTTCATTGCTAACGTGCATGTTTTTGGTCTGATAATTCCTTTTTTAAGTTATATTATGTAAATATTACTGAAAGTACAAAATCAACATAAAATGATTTTACACATATTTGCTTCAGATAAAATAATATAACATTCACAGTTTTAATAAGATTCCGTTTATTTGAATGGATCAGAATTATATTAATTTTAAGGTTAACAAACAAAGAATCATATGAAGATTATATTCACCAGAAATTAAAAGAGGAAATTAGAATTTTTATGCGAAATTTCGTATGAACAATACGAAATAAAGTAGCGAGAGGTTCATCGTACAGTTTATTTTATTCTCTCCGGTCGTAATTCCAGTCGTAATTCCGGTTGTTCAGAAACAATATTTTAATAAGGATTCATTTAGTTAATTAACTAAGTCAAAGCTATCTGAATAATGAAAATTGCACTTATTTTTTTGAAAATTTTTTTCATAAATATACTTTTATAAAAATAACTGCGAATAATTTTAATTAATTATTAATAGTTGTTTCTAAATTGTACACTTACAAATAGAACAGTTTTATATATTAATGACACTTCTAAATATTTAAAAAATTATTAGTTTACTAAATACGTCTCTTTTTCATTAGGCTGATTGATATGAAAAATACATAGTTCTATACGACTAAAACATATTTTTATAATTGGCCTTCTCTTGCAGTCTTTTTTAAGAAATGGCATAACCATATTTTTATTCTTTTTTATTGATTTTTCTAAGAAGATGCTTATACAAAAGTAAAGCAAATTATGGCTTCGTATGACAATTAAGATTTAGTTATTAAAAACTTTATATTTTAACATCATACTTTCTTTTATATTTGGCTGATATTCGCAAATTCTTTATTGATAAAAATATCCCTAATAAATTAAAAATAATAAAAATAATAAAACAAAGTATTATAATGAAATGTATTCTAACTAACATAAATGTAGGGACGCTTAAAATCACTTGTTTGACTACATTAAGAAACCTCTTATTCACAGACACGCCTATGTCACACGAGCGGTCATCTTTTCGACGGATTATCAAAAACTCACCCTCTTAGAATTCCATTCTAAAAATGTCTCACGTTTCGTCGGTTTTCTAGTTATATCCAAAATAGCCGTTATTGGATAAAATATGCAAAATCAAAGAGAAATGCAGTGAATATAACCAGTTTTGTTATTTATGAATAACTATTATTTATCAACGGAAATTTCAATCAATTTTTGACACTTTGGCTCAGTAGGCACATTTATTTGATAAATTATTTAAAAAAAATAGAAAAATAAAAGTTTCAGAACTACACACATACATGCACGCACGAACTATTAGTTTTCTCTGCAGTGCAAGCTAATGAATCCTACAACCGTGTTATTTTATCCATTATAAAAATGTATAATATACCCAAAATAAAGAACGTTTCTCAATCAATTTTATATTCGTTTGATTTTGAACATTAAAGCTTTCAATATCCGATCCGAAAATTGAAGCGAAGTAGTTAAAGAGTAGTAGTATTTAAACTTGACAGACTTCCTTTTCAAAGACCAGTTAAAATCTATTTCCTGTAGATATAATACTCTCCTAAGGAGTATACCTTCACAAAATGCACGTTAAAACTCGAATCTTTATTTTGATGTAATTGAATTGATGATGTCAACAGTAATTGGATGTTTTAGGATTAAAATGTTAACAGAATTATTTTTTGTATTGCATAAAAATTGCATATATTATTGATATTAAAATCATGGTCTATGGGCACCAAAATTTATTTATAAATAATCAATAATCAATAATAATAATAATAATAATTTATTTTTAATAATAATTATTTATAATTTAATATAAATTTATTTATAATTTATTTTATTATCTATTTTATTTACTATTTTTTGTTTTAACATTATTAACTATTTGTTTATATTACTGTAACGTTAAAAATACTATTATTTATTATTTATATAGTCATGTTACGAATTTATCATAACTCCTGACACATGGCAACCCAAACATCTTGTGTGTAAGTCAAACAATAGCATTTTAAAATAAAAATCATAATGTATTTCTCCAATTTATAAAAATTTTACTTATCCCTTTAATACCCTATATTGATAAAGTTAATAAAAACTTAATAAATAAGTAATTCTTGTTATTTTATTATTGTAATAAAATAAAAATAAATGAGAATTTTTAAATCGGGAAATCTTGTTAAGTAAAATTGAAATAGTGTAGAAAATAGTGTTTGTCTTGAAAATTTTTTTACCGTTCCAAGACTTCTTCGATGAAAAAGCAATAATATTTTATTCGTAAAAGATTTTAAAAGCAGAGTTCCTGATATCGGAGAGTTCTACAGTACCGGTAACCAAGCATATCTTGTTTCTGTCGGTTTTAATTGATAACCGTCGTTAGACGTAGAATACTACTTTATCGAATATCTTTAGCGTTCAATATTTTAAGTCATTCATAGAGAAATATAAGGAAATGCAATAGGTATAAACAATCATACGATTTATAATTATTGTTTTCAAGACTTTCTTCCTTCGGGTGAGTTAATATCTTCTGAGCGATTTTAATACATTCTTTGAACCTCCTACACGCCATTAAATTCATAAACTACTTTGCAGTTTACTACGAGAGGTTGTAGTCTCTAAAACAGAATTTTGCTGGTTGAAATATCTTTTGGTTGCCGAAATATGAAGAAAGCTACATTCGAAAGGCCTAACGCTTTGAAAAAGTCGAGTTATGGATATTTCACTGTTAGTCTAAGAGAGTCTCTCATACCGTTAAAAAAACTACAAAAACTCAATGTTATGTAAATTTGATCTTCAGTAATGAAGCTCACTAAAAATGTAATTCTAATATAGGTTTATGGATTTCTGCAATTAGTTAATACATTTTTGTTTTCCAAATTTAAATTACTATCACTTTGAATAACATTAAAATTTTTAAATTCTATAAAAATCATTGAAAGCCTATTTTTCTAGATTCATTTTATTTTTAACATTAACAATTATTAACTTCTATGCGTTTTCTAAAGAGTTTCTTAAAAATAACTACTAGACTTGGCATCTTGATGTTGAGTTTTCCCTAAATTCTTAAAGCGGTGGCTAGGAACCCACTTAAAACTGTAGCTTCTTATTGCTGTAAGAGTCATCAAAGGTGGACCTATTGTACTCAAGCGCTTATAAGTGCTACATTGCAAAGCTAAAGTAGATCAATAACGAGAACTTCATATGCCTGAAAAATAAGAAAGTTAATTTTATCAATATCTTAATTTTCTGAATAGTTGTTTTTTCCTTAATCTTGTCTCGGGAAGATCGATATTTTCATATCCAAATAAATTCATCATCAATGAATATATTCACAACAATAACACGCTCTAATATTATTAAATCAAACGAATCGAAAGAATAGATAATTCATGAGTTATATGTAGCTTGCGTGCATTATAACCTGCTATAGAAATAAATAAACTCTTTTTCATTTAGTATTGTTAGAAAAAGAAACTGATTGATTTCATACTTAATACTAGGTCAGGCAGATTTCTTCTCTTGTTGTACGAGAATGTTCTTCGTATTTTAAAATACCAATTTCCGATTGCTGAGGAATTCTTTTTTATAAGAAATAGAAATCTTTCAAATGCAAATAGAATTATTTACAGACCGCTATATCTTGCACACATGTGATATACATAAAGTTTATTCTAACTAAAATAATTATACTTTTTTTATCGTATGTAAAAAGTTATGTTCATTTCATAACTTTTTATCTGTTATACCATTGGCACTAATATTCATAATGGGGCTTGACCATAAATAAATAAATTTCAAAATATATATTTGCTTGTTGAAGAACAAAAATCATTTTTATTTATGTATCATAATGTTTTCTATGGATATGTGTAAGTTTCGGTCGGTGACACATTGTGTATAAAAAAATGTATAAAAAGATAATAGAACAAGAATCATATTCATGAATTCAATATTTAGGTCGTGTTTTGTATGTAACATTATTATTGTGTCCTTAATATTAAAAATAATTTTGCTTCCTCAACGAGGAAGCTTTTTTATTATATAATGTAATTTAAAAAATATTATTCAAGTTTGTTTTTGTTATTTTTAAGATGGAATTCATAATTTCGGCTAAGGAAACTATTAACATTAAAGAAATAGATATACAGTAGAAAATAGAAACAATAATCCGGTTGTTGGATAAAAAATACATGCATTTGTGTAACTTTTAATTCTCAAATTTTTCGAAAGTGTACGGCACGGTACGCGATCGACGTTTCGCATTTTATTTGATAATTTCCTTCAAATTTGAATATTTATGAACAATTGTACACATTTATAATTCCTTAAATTTTTAAAAAAGAACAATTGAAAATTAAAAAAGTTGATAAAATTATGAGATAGAACTAGCTTTTTTAAATTAAAGAATATTTTCTAGCAATTTTAAGCTTACACTTCAGTTTTCTTTATATATATTTACGATTTATATTATTTCCATTTTTTAATTAACTCAATTGTTGCATTGTATTTTAACAATTAATTAACTATTGTTTTATTTTAAAAAACATTGTAAATACCATATAATAATTGTTTAACAATGTTGCTTAAAGTAATCGTTTTGGTAATTTTTTCCAGCCCTTTAGTTAATGCAATAAAAGTACACATTAATTTAATCAATGATTTTTTTTACATAAGTTAATAAAAAAGACTTCTTTTGCAAATATAAAGAAAAATGTAAAGTTGTTTAACATTTTGAAAGAAAATATTTTTTGAGTTAAAATAATCATTTACTAATAGCTTATGATGCCATCAGTGAAATGTTTTAATGTATTACAAAAGATAATATTTTAAATAACTATTTCGACCGTCAACGAGATGAATGTTTTTTTACTCTTTCGATTAAATATTGATTTTTATTTTATTCATATGTTCATTAAATTATAAGTATGTAAAGTGTAAGTCAATGTGTGTATTTTCAACTCTCTTTATTTCTGAAAAAATTGAATTATTTTACATAAAAAATAAATGACGATGACAAAGTGTTACGAGTATGTAATGGCTTTATTTTTCTTGTCATTATCAAAGGTATGGACAGTGTATTTTCAACAGAGTGGCCTATAAGCCTGGCGCATATTAACGAATCTATTTATTCTGTACTTATGAATTACGCACTTACCTAAAAATGTTTGACACTATTTATCAAAGAAAGTTATTGGTATGCGTGTCTATAAGGATTCAAAACAATGTATGCCTGAATTTGTTATACGAATAACAAAAGTAGTTTACTTTCATGTTATGTCTTTCGCTGTTGAACATACTAAACATTAATATCTTATAACAACTGTATTAGTGATACATTTTAATTTTTTTCGTAATTCGTTATATTTATTTCATTTTTAACAGACGAAACGTAGTATTACATTTTAAGTGACACATTACAATTATCATAAAAACTTGTCTATTGCAACGCAAACAAATAGATAGGACATGATTTAAACATGTCAAACGATTTGATGGAAGCAGAAATAATGATTAAAATTACAAATTTTCACACGAATCGAAGCTAAACGTTATTTAATATTTAACATTGATCTTTTGACATATTTGAAGCACACAGTTTAGTTTGAACAAGTTTATCATTAAATTGATAATTTCTAAATGCGGTGAAAATTTTACGTAGAGTACGAGGAACCTGAGAGCTAGAGTTTGTCGAAAAGTAAACTTAAGTAATTATAATTAAATACCATTCTTTCGCACACCATTCTTGTTTTAAATTGCGCTTTTTTTTGAAATTCATTTTGCATATTAATTACGTATTATAAGTGATTAAAAAAATTGATCTTACAACGAACGGAATAACGCAGTAACGTTTGAACACTCTAAGTGAATATATTTTTTTTTTTCATGCCGGTTGGGCAACAATCAAGTTCGCAAGTTCTAGGAGCTGACAATCTGGTTAGACCTAAGATTCCTTCATCTGCGCTTTGTGCGAATGTAAATCAGGAAGAATGGATGCAAAAATAGGTGTAAGGTAAAAGAGGCAAATATTGCATTAACATCTCGCGAATTTGATTGTTGTTGTTCTTGATTCTCTGCGACATTCCCGAGTTTTAGTTTCAGTTCCCACAGGGAACGAAATCATCCTCAAGATCTTTTTTTCTTAATCAAATCGCGCGGGGGGAGCGTCACTCTAAAAATTGCTATAATGAATGTCGCCTCAGCATAAGTAGCAGCGGCTTCATCATAGCAACTTTTAATGTCAAAGAAGGAGCGCGTTTCTCCCATGGTTGTATCAACTTGAACGCTGAATATACATCTCTCTACTTTCCCCTCTCACTCGCCTCTCATCCTCAATCATCATTAATTATCATAATCATCATCATCATCATCACACTGCTTTGGCCCTTTTCTTCCTCTTTCCTAAACGACACAACTCGAAGGCATTCACAGCAGCTTGACAGCGAAAAGAGCGACGATCATCGATGCCAGTAAGACCGACACAGAGCTCTTGGCAGTGAAGGCCGAGCTCGAGATGCGGAGTTTCTCCCAGAGCGATTGGGGCACGTCGACGTAGACGTTGGTAGGGCCGACGGTGTTGATCAGTTGGGAAAGTTTCTCGGCGTCGACTTTGTCCTCCTCGCTCGACCAGATCGTCAGTGTCGGCTTGTTAGCCTTGGTGTTGTCAAGGAGGGTCTTGAGCACGGGTATATCGTTGGCGGCGAAGCAGGCGCGCACTGGGTAAGTTACCGACTGATTGCTCTTGCTGTCTTGCAGCGCCTTCACCATCATGTTGATCTGGTCGCTCGTGTACTTGCCGGTCGTCGCGTTCTGGCTCGGCGTCGGCTCCAATCTGAAAGTTTTAATTGCAATTTTATTGATTTCGCTGCGTCGAGGCTGTGGCTACGTAAGATTAAAATTACTCGTTTAGAAATTATTACGCTTTGAAAGTTTTCAAATAAAATTTTTAAAATAACGAATAATAAATTGTTTCTATTGTATACGATTCCAACCGACATTCAATTAAATAATATTTTTTAAACACATAGTTGAACTTTCAGAAGACGTGAGTCACATAAAAATATTACATTTCAATAGCAGATGCACCGTGATTAACACCTTGGGTATGAATAAATCACTAAAGGGTTGATTTAATTTCGCTCCATTACTGCTACATTTTGTTAATATAATGTAGGATGGGATTTTCCGATGACTGGTCGTGAGGCATGTCGATTTTTTAAATTTTACTTGTATTTATATTTTTCAATTGAAATTGTTTATTGATTTTGAAATAATTGACCCTTGCATTCTTTTTATTAATAAAACTTTATTTAATTGCATATTAATACTGTGAGTAGGTTCTCTTTAACAACATACCAGACTACGTTTTTACGGGTAACTTCACAATATCATTTTTCGGTTCGTTGGAGCACGTTAAAGTGTACTTTTTGGGCTTATGCAAAATAAAAGTTATTGCGACTGTATTTATCCGGATGTCGTTTAGGGTCAAAGTCATTTAAATTACAATAATATCAAAATGACAACTAGGATGATATAATTTGTCACTAGAGCGACATGTCTCAATCTTCTCGTCTGGGAACTTTAGAAAAAACTAGTTTGGGACAAAGTGTTCCAGATCCATCTCAAACAATCTGGCCTCAATCATTCTTGTGCAATTGAATCGTAAAATTTTAAATTTGATAGTATACAATATAATTATTTTCTAGAAATTCAGTTTTTGAAAAAGGATATAAAAATATTTTAACAAACGCGCAATTTATTTGAAAGTATTTAATAACATCTAAAAATATAATGTGAAAAATAGTTTGAAGAAAGATTAGGGATAGAAAATTAATCTCATTATAGGTATAGAAATTTCCAATTAAAATTGACCTTTGCTATTGTAGAAATGACAGCTGGAAGTTTCAATTATTAATATAACATATTTTTAATAACAAATTTTATTTATAAAAACACGTCAGAGGTGCTTCCTTCATAAAAATGTAGAGCTCGCACTAAATGTAGCGATAATTAATATTAAATGCACGCAACTGCAATTAAGTCAATAGGAGTTTAAATTAGTAGCATTATATTCCCGACGCATTGTGCATCCATTATCGAGTGTGCATTATTTTACCATATTCAAAAATAAACAAAAGTAATGTCGCGCTCATGTCATTGTTATAATGAGCACGTGACATCCCGTTCCGGCCTTAATTAACATGTCTCTAGTGGTAATGATATAGAGCGAAAGCTCCGCGGGAGCGACCTTAGCGTAGTCGAGAAGGTTATATACCCTCTTCAACTGGCGCGAGGCGGAGGAAGGAATCTCGCCTCCTCCTCTCCCCTCCCACTCCACAAGATCCGCTCGGGGTTGCACGAATTTCACGAAGGAAAAGTTTCGTTCTCCAAGCTCGCGCGCGTTTGTCGTCGCTTTTTTCCATTACGCGCTTCATTATCCGTCAATTAGCATGACCTCGACTGCACGAGCCAAATGGCCTATTTATATATATATATATATATATATATATATATATATAAGGTGGGAGGAGTTTTCGGAGCTCGTATTTACCTGGTGGTCCAGCCGATCGATAGGAGCGCTTGCGGCAGCTTAGCGGCGGCGTCGAGGAAGCGCTTGGCGTCGACGGGATCGACGGTAGCGTTCAAGGGTCCCTTGATGATGTCGGCGTTAAGCCACAGTGGTACCGTCACCTGTAAAAAGAAAGAAAAAAAAAAGGTTTGAACTCGTTGCTACTGCTGCTGCTGCTACGTTATACTTTATGACTTTTTAGCGCCCCTACGAGCTTACAGACTTTGACGAGTGTAACCTACTATACGTATGTCGTTTCTAAAAAGTTTCTATTTCATAGCACTCGCCGAGCGCGCCGGTGCCCCAACGAGGGTCCTAGAACGTGTTAAAACCTTGTTTCACTTTCTTTTTGGCTTCGCTTTTAAGCGAGACTAACTACCGACTCGAGCTGCTTTTCGCCTTATTCAGGCTATCACACAAACGTTTAAGTTTTTGTAAATTCATTTTTATAAAGTTTTACGAGAAAAAAGGATTACCGTAACAAATAAGTTATATAAAATCGAATTAATATATATTATATTTACTCGTATTTCAAACACTTACGTGTTACAAAAAATGAACTAACATTACGAAATCGCACCTCGAATAGTCAACAAACGAATTTAACACGACCTCCGGTTTATTATAGGCGAGAAAATCAAATAAGTGTGGCGGCAATAAAACGAAGAATGCGACAGATGTATAACAGCTTGTGTATCCAAAAAAGTTAGATTACGCGGATTTGTGCTTTATCATCCGTGTCCCATTTAAAGCGACAGGCAACTGCTTTTAAGTTTGAACTCGACTGAAAAGAAAGAATATTCGTTGGTTCGCTGAAAAATAACATTTCCAAAGCAGTCGTAATAAATGGAGGAATAAAATGTAAAGCGCATTGATGAAAGATAATAAGAATGACAGCTCGACTCGTATCTTCTCGTTACCCGTCGCTCATTCGAATTTCAAGCAAAATTAATTCGCTCCGTCATCGGCAAAAATAATTCAATCCGTCGAGTTGGCGTGTAATTAAAACATTATCTCCGAGGCTTATCCGTGCGCTTTCTGCGTTCGTTGACGCGCAATATACGTGATGTATGTATTTATATATAGTATGTTGTGTACTCACGTTGGTTTGTTTCTGCAGGAGTGCAACACCGTTCTCAACGGCCTCGATGGTCTTGAAGTCGAGCTTGATACCCTTTTTCTTGTTGTCCAGCACTTGTTTGACAAAATCAGCGAGAGTCAGGTCGCTGACGTCGGCGGGTGGGTGAGCCATCACCGGGACGAGAGGCGCCGTCGAGTTGGCCGTCGCATTCTTCAACTTGCCCATGACCACGTCGGCCTCGATCATCATGACGTCGCCTTTAACAGGGAACACATGGAGCACGTGGTTAATACATCGATTAGCGCACAGACTCCCTCGTTCTCTCTCTCTCTCTCTCTCTCTCTCTATCTCTCTTGCTCTTTCGCGCTGTTTAGCTCCTCCCATCTTCTCGATGTCGCAGCTCTATATGCATGCTAGTGCGCGCGACATTAACCCTGAATTGCGAGAGAGCACGCAAGAGAGCGTTTGAGGTCATTTCTTGAAAGCTGGTCCTCCTCACTTGAATGGTCTTTTGACCTATTTTTTTGCTGAACCAAATAACTCGAAGAGAGAAAGAGAAAGAGAAGATATTTCTTTTCATTGTTATTTTTTGCGTTTTTATGTATAACAAAAAGAAGCCTATTCAAATTGAGAAAATGGTTCATACGTTAGTTGTGGTAATTCTGAGAAACAATGTTAATGATCTAAAATTCCTGCCACGTTACAAAGCGAATGAATATTTTTTAATTATCCTAAATATACGTAATAATCTTTAGTTTCATTTTATTATTAAAAGATAAGAAAAGTTTCCTTCAAGCACCTGCCTGAGATACATTACAATCTTGCACAGTAATAATTAATGTGGAAAATGCAAAACGTTATTAAAATAGTCATCTATTTTTTTTTTAGGTTTGTGTATATAATTAATGTAATTTTATAACCTACTACAAGTAACTGCATTCTTATAATATGCTTTTATTCTATCTTCAATGTTATTTTCACAATAATAACTATACCGTTAAATATGAAAGATTCAAAATTAGGAATTAAAGCAAAACAAGCATTAGAGTTTTAATGAATTTCATCAAATAGTAATAATTGGAATTTCTTGCCTATGATTGGTCCTCAGCAGTAACTACATCATTTAATAAAGTGAAAGAGGAGCTTCCAATCAATAAAAACGGACGACCAACGCCCTAATAAAACTAACGAGTTGACCTATATTTAGAAAAATGGTTCTTCTCCTTTATACATAAAAAAAATAGCAAATTAAAGTACCTACAGAAAAAAAACTTCTGATGTGCGTTTGCTGACAATGCAAGACATTCATTGTTATTTTTCAATGGAAATTGATAGATGTTACAAGTTTAAAGGTTCAATAATAGCCATTATTTGCAAGTTCTTTTGTCAGAAATCACTGGTTTCATGTGATATTAAAAACAGGTTACACAATTTTACTTTTTTGGCATACTTTTTTGGAATAAAATTAAATACTAACAATTCAAACCTTCTACGAATTGATCTACATTCAAGGATGATAATTTTACAGTGAAACTTAGTATTTTTGGTAATAAACATCGAATTTACACGAAAATTACTATACCACTAGTAAAAAATACAATATGATAAAAAATTTCACGATGAATTATAAAACTAGTAATTTTGTACTATATGAAATTTGTTTTCATGTATTCAAGCACCAAAATCACTACAATTCTATTCCCAAGTTTAAATGGACTACTACTCTTTGTCCAAAAGAGAATATCTACAACTCACACAGAGACATTTTTTAAACCAGTTTTCCGGAAAGAGGAACGAATTTGACGAATCGTAAAAAAAAAGGTAAGCCGAAACGAAAACAATTGATTTGCGTTTGCCACAACCACGCATAACGCGTCAGTGTAATCACACAATACATAATTCTCGAGCGGGCAAAACCCCTTGAATTCCCAACAAGTCCGTGAGCTGCGGTATATCCGAAAAAAAATTCAGCTCGCGTAACGTGAACGCGCGCGCGCGCGGCCGTCGTTGATGTTTCGCGTATATACGGCACCAAGGCCATAATCGCGAGGAAGAACTCAGGAGGAGCAATGGCTGCACGCGGGACACGTAAACGGACGATGTCTATAGGTATATCTATATATGAACGTGCAGTCGCCGAGGCCGTCGGCATATATACGTGTGTGTGTGTATATATATATATATATATATATATATATATATTGTCGCACCCTTTCCGACGCCGAGAGACAACGAGCTCCGAGGCTCGAGTGTTTCTTGACCTCTCGTTCGCGAGCGAAGGAATCCCTGCAGAGAGGTAAAAATTTCATCTTCTCGCTTATTTGATTCGCACGCGAGATTCTCCGGCTGACTCTTGCCAGAGCTATCAAGTATTGCGATACGAACATTTTCTTTCCTGAACTTTACTTCCATCGCGAATTTTTATATTGCTCTGAAAAATCAGATTTCTTAACTGAAGAATATATTATTATTATCATTTGAATGTTAAAGTTATTTAATGTCATTTTTCAATGATTTACTAAAAAAAGATTGCTTGAATAATAACAGATGCCTTTCTGACTCTCTTTTTTTATTTTAGTCTGATGCAGGAATTGTTTATTCAGATGTAACCAGAATTACCAAACAACGTGTTTTCGATTTTTATATCACCAAATACATATGTTCTTTATTTTATCATTAATCTCTCTGGATATAATTTTATTGACTTAATTATGCAATACATTATAAATATACTGCCACAGCGGTTTCTATCGACTTTTAGGTAATGTGGTAGATGAGAAACTGACGACTCAGCAAAAGAATAACGAGTCTCGTTACCGGAAACCTCCGTGATAATAGTTATTATAAAATCTGTTAACTTTTATTTCATTAATTTAATCAAATTGCATTGTTATAAATTGCAATTGGCAATTATTAACAACGCTGCATATAGTTGAGCAGAACTTGCCAACTCAAGTCAGTTATTCCTCTTACGGACTAAGCCACTTAGTTGGTTCACAGTTCTCTTAGCTAAGTTTTGCTTTGAAGTATGTATTTATTATTAATCCTCAAATTCAAAAGTTTAAATCATTTCAAGATTAACAATTAAGACATTTTTTATCATATTACTGCCAATAATTTAACTCATTAAGAGTTCACGATGAAATGGCTAATTAATAATTAATTTACGTATATTGATTGAAATTATATTAAGATGAAAATCTTACTCGATGCAAGAGCTTTCTTCAGCGCATCTTGGCTGTTCGTAGCATGAGCCCACTTGATTTTCGTCAAGTTGGACTTGATGTCAGGGAAGAACTCCTGTACCGTGATCGACATTGACGTATCTGAAAATACAAAATTGAAGAATTCATTAGTTAAATTTCATCTACATATTCAAAAGCTTGTTTGTTTTTATTAAAGCCGATCTTAATCGTCTTTAGATACATAAATATTTCTATGATTATACCTGTTAATGACAGTGATTGTCTATTTTTTTTAAATTACAGATAATTTAGAGCAAAGTAGAAAAAGTTTTTGCATCCACTATCTACACGTAGGTCAGAGAATATATGTATATGACTGTTTTTAACCTATTTAGCTTTCACGGAAATAGAACTTCAAACGACTTGCAAAGCTATTGCCATTGATTTTGTAAACTTTAAACGTAAGTGCTATATCAGCTTGCGTGCTTAAGACTCATCTTCTAAAATCCATAAGGATGCATAAATACCAATTAGTTTTGCAATTTTCATAAGTATAACTACAAAACAAGTAAACGATATTACTGTAAATTATAGTTATTTTCAGTGCAAAATTTGTTTTAAAATAATGAATATTTCATTTTTATTTTCTTATTATTTTAAACATATCTCATTTACATTACTAATTACAATAATTGTTGAAATAATTATATTTTTTTTTAACTTCGAAAATCTATTTAAATTTTTTCGATTTCAGGCTACGACTATGCACCGCTTGCTAAAGCTTATAAAAAAGGACAAGTAATGAAGTAATTAAAATAGACTATACATATAGCGCACTAAATGTGGACTAAAATAGTGGTCAATTTATGCAGGCGGCTGTAGTTTGCAATTCACTATATGTACGATAAATTAAAACTGCATTCTTCAAATATATTCTTTTATTCGTAGTAATTCAGTTCTCATGCAGTTAAAATATTTCTTTTCGCAAAGAAAATTCAAATACACTCATATAAGACGTGAGAATATTGGACTATCCCCTTAGGCAACCTCTTGAAATGTTCACGCACCTAAACCTTCCTATCACTCCTTCACCTGCGTCACACACACGTGCGCGACTCTCAATTAACATTTCCCGCGAGAAAAAAAACAGTGAGACAAGCGGTTTAAGTACAAAGCACATACGACTATAGCACTGGCCTAGAGCAACGGAGGGAAAAGAGGAGGAGAGAAGGAAAGAGATGAGACGAGATGAACCGTAAGCGCGCGCGCGCGCCGCCCAGTAACGTTCTCCAATAATCCGCACACGTGGGCTGACTCTCTCTCTCTCTCTCTCGGTTGTATGTGCGGACTCACGGACGAGCCGACCTCCTGGCCTTGGGCGGTAAAAATACACCCGAGAGTGAGAGTAAAGCGAGTAAGCGCACGAGAGAGCAAGCGAGCTAGTAGTAGTAGTAGTAGTCACGATGGAATCTCCCTGAACTTTGACCCGATATTTCGGCCCTCCTTAAATTCGCGCCTACCGCCCATTCAACGCCTCCCCCTTTGCCATGACAGACGGACGTATTCAGGTCGAGCCGCTCGTGTGTATATATATATATATATATATATATATATACAACACCCGTAGGCCCTTCGTTTACGGCTGATAAGAAAATTTACGCGCGGGCCTGCGGACCTCTTCAACAACAATTTACTGCTTGGTTAAATGTTTATGGGAGACGTTGTTCTTCACTGGCAGGGGGAACTTTTGCGGGGGAGGACCTGTTTTCGACGATGCGCGGCTAAAAATATTGATACTTTCGCTTCGTAAACCTGGAGAAGACGTTTTCGAAAGATATTGTGTATTATAAGTATTTTTGTCTTAGCGGTAAACTAAAAAAAAAGGGTTATTAATTAAAGCCTTTCGTGCCCGTAAATAAATAAGGTATTATTAATACCAATTTTCAAGGTGAAAAATTTTATAATAATAGATTCCATCTATTGGAGGTGCGTTCTTTGTGTTAAATTCATCAGAAACCCTCGTTGGGTATACACACTTTCATATATAATGAAATGTCGAATATAGGGAGGGGTCCCTACTTAGTAATTTACCAGAACGATGGTAGATCCATTCCATAAACTAAAGAGTGTATATACATTACTAGATGATTTATATAACGCATAAATATTTACCCTAAAGATACTCTTGCATGATATTTATTCGATAGGATAATCTTATCCTTGAGTACTTAACGTTCAAGATCATTCAGCACTCATTATAGTACTCGTTAACGCTTTAAAAGCCCGCACGACTTTTTATCGCTTAGCATCTATACATCGTGCCTATACACGCATCATGACGTATACCAGTTTTTTTTTTCGAGTAGAGGCCCAACACAGCACTCGAATTGACTTATCATCTGCACACAACCGCTCAGACATCGAACAGACGGCTACAGATGTCTATCGAACGGTTCTCCCACGCAGTCTCTACTCCCATCGTTCGCTCGCTCGCTTGCGCGACTCCTCATCGATCTTATCGTGTTATATATATATATATCGCATGGACGAAATTTCGAGGGCTTGCACGCGTGCGACACGTCTATGTGTCAAGCAATAGAGACGTTTGCTGTTGCGAATTAGCCTCGCCCCCTGAGTTGTGGTAATGGCTTTTGCTGTGATGGGCGCGTCGAGGGCCGAAATTGAAATGGATGGTCGCTGATTTAACGTATAAGAGTCGTCGACCGCGCCTCCCTTCACGGTAAAAGCCATTACACGCGCAGGTGGGACAAGCCGCGAAGAAGAAAGTTTTGTGTAATAGCAAAGAGAGAGAGAGAGTTTATGAATCAAAGGACTGAGCTTTTTATAGAGCTCTCAATTCGCGTTTCTAGGCGGCGAGAGAGAGAGAGAGAGAGAGAGAGAGAGAGAGAGAGAGAGAGAATGTCTTGGTCGTCTTTGGGAAAGTGGAACGGGGCTGCATTAATGTTTGAAATTATTCGTTGGAGGAGACCGTGACACCCTGACTGGGGATAGTATTTTCACGACGTGGCTTGGTATACTTTCGGCGACAAGGGTTGACTTTTTTAGACGCTTATTTGCATTCTAATCGTTATACTAAAATTCAATCATTCAGTAATGCGAAATCGCGCGCGCCACAGAAAATGAACATAGTTTAGCGTACCTTGGAAAAAAGTTCTGTAAAAAGGTACGTTGTATATGCTGAAGTGTCCTTAAAGCGCGCTTGAAAGATTAAAATAGCTTTTATAATCTTGTCTTAAATAATAATCCGATTACCTTGTTTGTCAAGGGCTAAAAATTTCCCAGTTTATACACGCTGAGATTTAAATTTCTTTTTTCCCCTCCAATGTCAGCAAATTGTAGGAAGGATGAATCTTGTGTAATTTAGCCCTTCTTTGAAGCCTCTTAACCGTTATAATTGTATATATAAGAACATAATCTATTTGTTTGCGGATTTACAATTCAAGTTCATTAAAGTTTGCGATATTGAAAATATTTTCTCATTTTTATACCTATACTCTATATATGTGACTTGTTATGCTTCGGAATATTTTAAAGGACATTGTTCGTCTCGGCCTGGAGTATTTTTACCCCAGACGCTTTCTCAATATACTTTCATACGGTAAAGGGTAACACAGCACGACACAAGATTTTTTTATAGATTAAACGAGGAATGAAAAAAAAAATAACATAATGTTATCAAAATTTATTTTTCATTATTAAACATGCAAAATAAGTATTTCTTGCAAGACTATAACAATGCTATAAAGAAAATACGTCGCATGAATATCATGCCATATATTAGAAAATAAAAGTTAATATTTGAATGCAAATGAGCTTTATATACGGTTTCTTTTAAATACATTTCTATTCTTTATCAGTTAAGTAGTTTGCATTATTAGACTCACTTTGCAAAACCTTTTAAAATGTCCTCTCCACAGATCGTTATCAATTAAAACAATTTATAATGAATTCACGGTAGCAACGCGAAAAAGAGATTAATTTGATATCCTTTTCCATTTCATTATAACTTCCCCTCGAGTTCTTCCGAAGATGCATTCGCGATAAATTAAAACGAATCAATAACGTATTTGCATTCGTAATTTCATTTATATGCCTCGTGTAGTCTAGAATCCCAACTTCAATAGCCGACAGTATAATGAAAAGAAATTTTCTATTTCATCTTCAATTCGCGTGATTCTAGATACACGCACACACACAATTAAACAGTAAGAAGTACTTAACGCCACCGGCATCAGCAACCTCTATTGTTTTAACTTTTCACACGCGTGTACTCTAGTCATTGATCGAGCATCGCTGCACAACGCCTCGTTTTTGACGTAGCAAGTGTGCGCCCCCCCGCGAACTACACTCGAGTCTACACGATTACAATGCTGTCCGACGTCGGTAGATAATAGTTGTGCGCTATCGCGATTCTCTTCTCGTACTGAACGTGCAATGAAACTCCTCCTCTTCGTGTAATGCTGATACTATAAGCAAGTTGGACCGCAAATGTGTGGAGATGATGATTAAATGAGACAACTTTTCTAATATGCACATTGATTTTACAAGGAATTAGAGTTGCTTTATGTGTTGAAGTAAAGATTAACGAACAAGGAATGTATTTTGCATTTTTCAGTGAATGGTGATAATTGAACATTTTAGCTTTTATTAATACTGGCTTTATACATATTTACGTGTTTATCGTGTTCGTATTTTTATCTTTTAGAGTTGATAAACTCATTATTAAATAACATTTTAATTCCGTTTTGCACTTATTAGAATAATAATCAATATTACGTAACTCATTACTTCTTTTGAAATATTATTATATAGTAGTACAGAAATTAGTATTTTTTGGTTCAGAAATTTTTTTAGTAGATAAAAAATTTATCAAGCATTATTACGACGACAGAACTGATTTATTTAGGTTAGGTTGATCGAACATTTTCTTCGATTGATTATTATTAATAGACTTGTACAAAGAATTTCATTCAATCAATGTAAATATTTAGAAAGATTAGATTTTAAGTCTTTTGTTTATAATTTGATTGAATTATTTGTGTATGTTTACATACGTATATGCTGATTTATTCGATGAGTGGTATAAACTGACATGCGTCTTCCGCACAACTAAACAGTTCTAGGTTAGAAAGATAAAATATGCGCAGTTAACTCAAGTCTTACAACGTTAACAGAGACGACAAACGCTATACGTAATCTAGCATGATTACGATTACTGTAATTGTATAGAACATTTTCGCAAGTAACGCACTATGAAGGATAAGATGTTTTTTAAAACTATTGTTACATGATTAAGAATATGTAAGCTGATTGTGATGATATTTTATCAATAATTATGTAAATCCCCAAGGATTATATAATTTTTAATTTTAATTTCGTTAACATTTTACTATAATACATTTCAATATTAGCCTTTCAATGCTTCCTGTATTTCAATATACTTGAAATACAGGAAGAATGTACCTCACGTTTTTCAATTCTTTGATATATTTGAAATGGTTATAACAGTCAGAGATGAACAGACAGATTATTTTTCTTGTCAGAAATTTTGCCACGAAGTTGATAACAATGAAGTGACCTCTGACACTTTTTGAAAAACTCCACAAACGGGCCCCTCTTACATTCACAAGGAAGTGATTCACGAACGTGTTTTTTTTTCTTTCACGCGACAAAGACGAATAGCCGCGAACGTTAAAGAACGAAGATACGACATTTCGATTTATTCTCTTATGAATCGCGCGCACTTTGAGAAACGCGATGCGTTTGTTAATCAGACCGTTTGCGCCATGAAAGTTCTATCGGTGCAAGTATCGATTGGAGGCCCCCTCGAGCAATATGACAAAAATGGCAAAAGCCGCAGTATTTTCCTTTTGACAGAATCTCGCGATGATGTTCAGGAAAGCTTTACCTTCAGCGTCAGAAAAAAATTGCGGTCTATACCTCGAGAATCGTTCCGGAATATGATTCTCGACGTGAGCGGAAAAGTAAAATCTTTTTATAATAAGATCTCCGACGGAATCAAAAAGCAGCTTGAAGAAAGTATATTTTTATCTTTATATTGATAAAAGCGTATATCGACTACCATTAAAGGAAAAATCATTTTATCTATATTTATTTACCGAAATGAAAACATTTTCATAAAATTTCCTGGATTAAAGAAGTTTTATCAGGTTTTCTTCACTCGAAGTCGTAGTACACAAGAAACTACCTTTAGCCCGAAAATCCAAGCTCCACTTTCGGAAATCAAGCGTCATTCATTGTTGCAGTCTCAGCCCCTTCGAGTGATCCGCGTGAGAATGCGAGCGAGAAGTCAAAGGACAAAAGCGCCCCTGGCGTTTCGGCCTATAGCCCCTTGCTGTATACGTGCCCATCACCCGCACCTACACACATATGTATACGTGTAACCTTATACGCTGTGCGTCAGCACTAAAGCCTCCGGAGAGAGAGAGCGAGAGAGAGAGAGAAAGAGGACTGAAAGATAGAGAAACGACGAATTATCTTCCGACACACGTTTCGTCTCTCCCTTAAAAATTCCTGCACACACGTCCGTAGCATCCGTACACACACACATACAATGGCTCCGACCGAGAGCTATTTCCGCTCCACTGGTCAGGGACGGACTATGGCCTATAGGTAACGTAGTGTGCGCTTGCCCCCCGTATGTGTGACTACCTGCGCGTGAGGCGTTGCAATGTATCATTGCACTCTGGCTCCTTTCTCAATGTCTCTATTCCTTGCGCGCCCTCGCTTTTGCGCTTGCGCTCGCGCCTTGCTTTTATTGCCGCGATTAGTTTGTGGCAAGGTATATAGTCTAGATAACCACGGACGCTGAACAGAGCTTTGTGCGTTGATTTTCATGAATATTTAACTGTATGCACAGATGCACGCGTATTCGAGAACTAGTAGAATTTTCTGGATTTTCACAAGTTTTCGTTGATTACAGTCTATATATAATAAAAGAAAGTATTGTAAGGCGATAAAAAAGAATTGAATATATTGGATGGATGAAATTCTGTGAATTATAATATCAGGCGTCTCACAAACTAGGCTGAAACACGACGTATTTTATCATTTGAAAGGTACCAATTAGTCAACGTGCATTTTTCACGAATTCGCGACGCGCAAGGAGCCACTTTTCACGCGATCTGCATAGCCATAGCTCAAATGTGCACCGCATGTAATGGCGCGCGATCAATTAGTCAAAGCGTCTCTCTAGGGCGTCTGTCCCTCTCGTGGGGCTTGTGACTAGACAGCGAAGGGTCGCCGGCCAGATGGGAAACACTAACGTTGGCAAAGCTATACGAGATGCATCGACACCACGAGAGACAGAGAGAGAGGCAGAAAAAGAACCAGACACACAAGAGTTGAGTCGCTGAACGCTCGAGTGGCCGGTCTTTATACGCTCACGTGCGAGGGCTGAAAAATAATTCGTTCCAGTGTGTCCCATTTTTTCGAGAGTATATATACGTTTCAAAGGAGGGATAAAATGGGCGAGAGAACGAGGTACATGGCAGCCGCTCAAGTGTCACTCGTTCGACTATTGATCTTATAGTCATCTTGGCCAATGTGCCATTCCGCTTTATAGAAACTGTAAGTTTTCATCATTCGCAGGTGAAATTGTCGAGGCAAAGT
>JAYJLV010000011.1:25465736-25485385 GCA_036873485.1 Torymus texanus | reverse complement strand
TCTTGGCCAATGTGCCATTCCGCTTTATAGAAACTGTAAGTTTTCATCATTCGCAGGTGAAATTGTCGAGGCAAAGTGGATTATTAGTGTTGATTGAAAAATTATTTTTGTTGTCGAGAAAGTTTTTATAACTCAAGAAATTTTATAATTTGCCATTTCGATAGTCATACTACATGAAATAATAATAATAATAATAATTTGCTTGTCGTGTTATCAAATATTTTTGTTATGATATTACAAAATTCTTATACAATAAAGTTATTCGAATTTTATTTTTAAACTTGAGACGATTGTAGTAAAAGCAAAAGTATACATACTGCCAAGTTTGATACTTTTATTTCTTATTCAGTTGTATAGAGTATTACAGCTGGATTAAACTCGGCTACGAGTGTCGTTATATCCACTTCACAGTTGGCGGCTTTCTCTCGTAAACACTATTTATTCAAATGCATACTTGAATTGAAAAATAGTCACTTGAAATGAGAAGGATTGTATACTCTTCGGCCTTTTAACAGTGAAATATCCTTTTTTCAGTTGTCATCCAATGAGGCAATGAGATTATATCCATAAAATGTAAGACAATTATCGTCTATGTTTTTTCTGTATTTTTAAATGAACTTTTTTAATCGAAAACCGGATACGCGTATTTAATTACTATGTACCAGTTGAAGCTGAGAAATAAAAAAAATAATCAATAAAATTGATAATCTTTCGCTTCGCATGCATAAAACTGTTATCTAAAATTTAAATAGGATGTGATTTGTAAACACCGTATGGCCGAAATTCTTCATGCCGATAGCCACACACAGCATCCGTTTCATTCATAACCATTACGAACGGTTAAAAAATTCAACTACCAAAACAAAGTCGTCTATATTATAAGGTATTGAAATACCATCCGCTGATAACTCAATCTCTTCCCGTAACCTCGCCGTCTTCCGTTTGACGTTCTGCGAATTCCGTTGCGCGCAACAATTCTACGCGCAAAAAAAAGGTCAATGGAGAAAGAGTGGAGAGAGACGAGAGAATAAGGTATAATCCACAAAGAGAGAAAGAGAGAGAGAGAGAGAGAGAGAGAGAGAGAGATAGAAACTTAAAATTAGCGCACTATGCGGCCAAGTCACGCGCGATAAGTCAAAAGAGAGTCTCGCGACGAGTCAACGACTGGGGAGAAGTCTCGGGTCGAATGAGCTGGCCGCGTAGTTCGGGCACCCACACACATGCGCCCATCATGGAGACGGGAGAAAGAGAGAGAGAGAGAGAGAGAGAAGCCTTAATTGACGAGCACAATCGATCGGCTGTATTCCAGTGTATAAGCGAGCTCGCGAATTTTCCCGTCTCCTCTCATTCTATCTCTCTCTCTTGCTCCGTGCCTCCACGTCTTGGGTTACCCAACGGGCTCTATCCCAGTTTTCACTCAATACATACCGCCTACGCCCATATATATATATATATACACACACACACACATATATGAAAATGAGAGGAAGGAGGAGGGCAATAGGGGAATGCCTTCGTGGTTATGTTTTTTTTCGCGTTACGGCTAATTTATCGATTATGCGCCGCGCGGTTAAATATAGGCGTGTATGCCGCGAGTGTGAGAGAGTGATTGTGCCGCGTGGTGCAAGCGTTTGAACTGTAATGTAATATTCAAGCGTTATACAGAGCGCGAGTAGTGCGCTCTGAATTGCATGTTATGAAGTTTAGCTGTGAAAGTAAATGCTTGACCGTATTTACGTAAAGTTATTTTATAATAAAAAAAAGGGTAAAGGAAAAAAATGAATGATTTTTTATTTTCCTATAATTATATGCGAATAATGTGGTTAATTTAGTAGCCAATATGTGCAGTTGATTTTCGAAATGCCATAATTAACGTCAGAATAAGGCGTCTTAATTGATACGGAATAATTTAATCAGACGGCCGAGTTACACACTCCCGTCGACGCAGGCGCGCATAAATAGCTGAGCGTTAAATCATTGAAAATCTATGGTTCCCGTATATTATATATACTACACACATATACTAACTTCCACTTCGCTATAAGTATCAACAATCTAAAGATACCACGGGGAATCAGAGCTTTAAAATTAGAAGGAGAGAGAGAAAAAAATCCTCGCAATTCAATTAAACCTGTCGAGCGTATTCTAATTATAATGTTTCTCTCGAAATAGTTTTCACCGCGACTATCGTACATATATACAACGTAGAGATTATATGTATATATATACACGAAAATAGACGCACGAAGGATAGGCCCCGTGTGGATATACGTATGTAGGGCATAATGTTGTACCGAGGGAGGACGACTTCACACACATCATCGTGCACAACTAGCGCACGCAGTGTGCGAGACTAAATGAGCGTGAATAAAGTTGGATATAAAGTTGGAACTCGCTTGCAGACTATTCTGCGCTTTATTGAAATGTATAGCGCCGCGGAGGTTCGAAACTAAAATCCTGAGATACTCAAGTCGCGCAAATAATAATAGTATACTATAGTCTCCAACGAAATTAGCCATCTCAGCATATAACCTTAACTAACCCTTTATCCATTCCCAAATCCCACGTAAATTTTACAATTCTCCTGTAAAAGCTTCGATAATAATATAAACCAACCTCTGTTGAGCAGCAACGTCCTGATGACTCTGATGTAGACCTTGCCGTGTTTAGTCCTGGCGACGTGAAAGAGAAAATCCGTGAGGTCACCATCCGCCTCCAGTATATCCGTCTCAGCGAGGGTCTCTCGCATGATTTCGACCCTTTCCTCTGGTGTACTATCGTCTGGGCTGGCAAGTCCCTTTTCAAGGTACTCGACAACCCCATAATCGTCCCATAACTCGTACTCGCTTTCCGAAGACTTACGCCCGAGCGAAACACGTGCACGGTCGACCTCATCTTGACCGTAGTAACGACGTAACGGTGTGGACGAAGAATGAGGCCCAAACCCTGATACGTCAAGGGCAAGGGCATCGAATGAGGTGTCGCCGCGATATGAAGTTTGCGGTCGACGTGGACGACGTGGCGGTGTCGCGACACTGCTGACGGAAGAGGAATCGGCTAGGCGACGATGATCGTCGTCGTCGTCCTCGCGCAGGCTCATGTCATAGTTCTAAGAGCGCGCAGCCCCGCGCGCGACGCTTCTCTATCGTGGCTCCTGGATTATGAGATGATGTTGATGCGTCGTGACGGTGAACTGACAGTTGATAGCATCCGATGAATCGTTGGATGAAGATTTGAGTCACTGGTGCGAAATCACACTGACATTTCCGTGAAAGCTGTGTTGGTAAAATTCGAACGTAAGAGAGGGTTGAAGGGGTTGGATTCCTTATACATTTTCATGAGATAACGTGACGTTAGCGTAATGGAAATGTATAATGGAAAATTCCTTCAATGCTCCCTTAACAAACAGCTATATAGTGGAAGAAGTTTTCTTTTTCTTTGGATCAAGCTTGTATAAATATAACCTAATAATCAAGTTTACATACATTCACGTGTAAACCAAGTATAACACATATAGAGAGAGAATACGTATATATCATTGCGTATATTTGCGAGGCGAAGGTTGATACCTATAATACATTCAGAATCAGTCAACATTAGTTCGCGCGTGCATATACGAATCAATAGGTTCGTTAATGCGCACGAGCGCTGGAAATTGAAGCGCGCAAAGTCGACAGTTTGTTCTAACTAGTTTAAAGCTCCCTCGCTCATTTATTGGCGCGGCAACTCGATCGGCAACTAATGAGAAACTGTTTGATTTTCTGCCCCTGTAAACGCGTTACTTGCTGCCCAATGATGATATTATCGAGTGAAAATGAGATTGGGCGGCGTGGTTAGGTAGAGTCATAATTGCGAGTTCACTGTCTGATTGTGTGTATCTGTGTCTGTGTTCAGAGTTATGCGCTTAATTCGAGTGATTTATTAGGATGTAAATGTTTAAGATTTTTCAAGAGATAGAATCGTTTTAGTTTGTTGTTAAAAGAACGTATAACGAATTGGTCGTTTGGGGACAATTTGGCAGTAAGTAAGAGCAGTTGTTACGCTCCATGTGATTTCTGGGCAGTGTCCCAATATCCCACACGATGTTTCGACTCTATTAAGTCTGTAATAAACTGTTTGTTTTGATTCAAAGTACACACTTTGAGCAATAATAACCGCAGCCTATTCTCAGTTTAACGGTTTTGAAGAGAAAAAAAAGTTTTACAAAGAACTGACTCAACTCTTACGTCAGCGGGTAAATAAGACATTATTATTATTATTTATTTTTCTCGAAAAGGAAATTCGACTCTGACAATCGCGAGAAATATTTGTATATGTAATACCACAAAAAAAAATTTTAATTCACTTACAAGCGTAACCTTGACAGCCGTATGTAAAAAAACTAACACCCAACTCAACCGATCTATAGTATATCTATGAATATTTCATATCCGGCATTACTTATTCAGTGTACGTATACACGTCAGAATTTCACTAGTTTTCTTCGCCCTATCACTTAACCAAAATCGCTACACCCATCCTCAAAGAAAAACATCCCCTATATCATACCATTTACATCGCGTTCGCGAACACCACAATACAATTTCTTTCCCGACTTTTGTCGCGCGTGCGATTTCACAGTCCAGTTAACTCGGCCCAAACCATCGCGACCAAGTCTCCATTTCCGTACGATGTTACTGACACTCTATGTATATATACAAACACGTGTGCGACCTCGGGGTCACGGCTTTCTCGTCTATCCGTGATATCAAAGAGATTCGCGTGACAGATCTCGACGGTGGGTAAGAGACGCGTACTTCCTCGGACGCGATGGCGTGTATACGCGCGGGAGAAAATAATCCTCCTTTGGATGGTTTATTAGCGTCAGAGAAGAGAGATAGAGATGTTCGTGATCGTGGCAACACTTTCCTGAGCATGCAAAGCAGATGTTATCCGCTATACGATGTTGCAGGTGTAATTTTGTTTAATTTCAGGAAAATTAAGTTTATTACCGCGAGGGAAATGTGAACGTCGATTATGCGGCTTCGTAATAAAAAGGTATATGTATATATTATACGCGTTATACTGGGGCCGTTATACGAAGTATCAGGAAGTTAGTTGATTCTTATGCTTATGGGAAATCAATGTGTACAGCGGTTTAAGCGCGCGATCGAAAAAAAGTAATTAACGAAGTACATCGTCTTTTAGTTTTATAGAGTTGAAATTGATAGTTATACGCGCAGTGGCATCATCAAGGATTACGATATTCAAGCGTGTTTAATTATAAAAATGTGACAAATATTCACTTTACCGTTAACAAACACGCATACATTATATAAATAAAGAAAACGATCCTGTTTACCCGCTATTTATAACCAAAACATTTACCTATATCCCACTAAATCACGCGTATATCAACACTCGTCAAGATTCTCCCAATTCACGCGATCTATACGTAACAAACCTACCGCTCTAAAAAAAAATAAAAACAACACTTCCAAGGATAAATAGCTGTCGAAACACGTCCTAGTAGTATAAGTACTCATGTCTCACCGGCAAGGAGAATCACGAAACGCGTAATTTCCCGCTCTCTTGCTCGCTATATACTTAGGCCAACGTCCAGAGGCCGCAATTATCTAATTAAAAGAAGGCATAGCTTGGTGACTCTCACCGCGACGACGACGACAACGACGACGATGACCTTGATGCTCGTTAAATCAATTGGTCGACGCGAGATAGCTTGAAGTAAAAGTAAAAGATGAATGGGGGGTAGTGTAAGGTGTACGTATCGTATCACTTCTCTCTCTCTCTCTCTCGATATCGAGGAAGGATTTTCGCAAGTGATTGAATAATGGCTTACTTTAACGATTCACGTGGGAAAAAGAGGGAAGTATACAGAGGATTGAATGAGTTATCACGCGAGTTACGCTCGAGTGGGGCCATAGTTGCCTTCGATCAATTCCGCGTCTGCATCGGGTTACTTCTAAAGCAATGCGGTGATTGATGAATCGCCATTGTCAGGTGAGGGAGTATAAGCGATACTTTCACTCGAGAAGTAATTAACGAGTTGAGGTAGGATTGGATTTGGATAAGCGTAATGAAAGGTGCTGCATTGTAAATAAAATTGCGGTCGCTGACGTTGTTTCGGTGGTTTCTTTCGAATGTTATAACGGTATATAGTTTTCTCGTTGTCTATCTGTCTGTGGGAATACGATGCTTTTTCAGGGTAAAAATAAAAGGGAACTTTTCGAAACAACGAAATAAGAAGTGAGCCCAATGGGAGTAGTTACAAACATTAAGGGAAAGCGTAAAAGAGAAAGATTAAAGAAACGTGACGGGGCGAAGAATGAGCGAGGTATAATAACGAGGATAGGGAGAGATAGATATATGTATATAGAAGAGATGCGCTCTCGCTCTCGTCGTATCCAAGCTTGACTTTAATCTCTTTTCAAGACGCTCCTCTTTAATCCATTTTCTTTTTAGTTTCCTCCGTTTTCTCTCCCACTGTCTGTATTTCTTCTTATATTCTCGTCCGAGAGATACGACAGAGAAACGTAAAAGAAATAACGCGACGTCAAAGACACAGTTAAGAAGATACAAAACTTTACACAATTTGTCCCACAATTATTATAAAAGTCTACATAAAGAAAAAATATAAATTATACCCTTCTACTGGAAAAATTTTACATCAACCCGACTTTTCTAGAGAAAAAAAAATCACGACCTCGTCATTTGTATGCACAATACTTTGAGTCATTACAGTGTCGAGACAATTTCGCCCTCTTAATAAAACTGCTGACACTGTCGTTAATTACCACCGACTCTCTTTCCATCGTTCCGTAACAAAAAATAAAAAATAACCTGCGAATTCCTCTCTCTCTCTCTCTCCCTCTAAAGTGAACCTTCCCACGATAGCGAACGCGCCCATCTACTGCTCTGCATACCTTCAAAACCAACAAAAAGAAGAAAGAAAAAAAAACACGAGCGTACCAGTGGTGGTCACGCGGCAACTCTGAAGCCGTGCGCAAGTCTTACTTGGTTAGCCGCGAACAATGCGTGCAGTTCGCGCGTGCCGTCGCAGTCGCACAGCCGCCGCCGCCGGCGGAACTAATGGCCAAGAGAGGATCCGGCTGACTTGCCGCGCGATTGACGTTTACGGGATAGAAGGAGAGCCGCCGTTACGGATTGGCCCAGGCTGTTGTATATAGTCGTTTACGCCTTTCGCTCGTCGTTATAAGGGATTTTTATCACGAGAAAGGTGATTCTTTTTTTTTTTTTGCTTACCGTGGGTGGTCGCGGTCAATTATATAGGATGTGATGGAGATTGTGTGTGTGTGTGTATGTGTGTTTATAGGATTTGGGTGGGAATAATGTAAGAGTGTAACAGTTACGCGAAGTTGGTATAGGATGAAAGTTTCGCGTTTTGCATTAGAAAAACTATATTAATGTGACTGGCGAGAGAAGAAAGCCAAGTGAGTGGGCAATTATTTGAACGAATGGGGAATAGTAGAGGAGAGACCTAACGATTCAAGGAAATTTATGTATATCTTTGTGCGCTTATAGAGAAACAAATATATTGAATAAATTCAATTAGAGAAATTTTCTTCGAAACAATAGACGCTGAAAATGTTTCTATACCTTAACGACGGATGCGAAAAACATCAATGTCACGAGAGGCATTTTATGCAGCGACGATAAACCGTCGTCGTTGTCTATAGCCGCGAGGAGTTCGTTAAACTCATCGGTATTTCAACGGATCCGAGCTATTTTCCTCCCAGCGACGACCAAACTACCGTGGACTTTTTTTTTGAGCATAGCAAAGAGGACAATCAGATCGGCGCTTGTATATATAGATAGATAGATAGACAGAAAAAACGTCGCGCAGAGGCGATTGTTAATTAGCGAAAGCTACAGTGAGAGAGGGAAAGAGAGAGAGAGAGAGAGAGAGAGAGAGAGAGAGAGAGAGGGAGACAGAGAGAAAGAGAAGGAGGCAGCAGCACGTCGTATAATGAATTTTCGCGCGTTAATTGGAGCGAGCCATCTTTTTCCCTCTTCCTCGTGATGTCGATGCCAACTGGAGTATCAAGTTCTTTTCCTATATATTCATGAAGCCGCTCGCTCGACTATACTACTATACTACCGTCTCTCTTTCATCTCGCGCAATAGAGAGATAGCAAGCAGTAGCAACAACATCGCATCATCATCATCATCTTCCTGTGGCGGATAATCCATGCGAAAAAAAACACATACATACACAGTACATATAGGAAATGCACGAAGAGAGACTGGCGGATCCTTCATTTTTGCATTTAGAAAGTCTCTGTATGTGCGTGTGTGTGTGAGTGTGTATCTCGTGATGTGAATTTCATACGCGTATATAATACGTACAGGTACAATCGATCGGATGTATTACAGACGAGGAAGAAGAAAGAAGGGTTTATTATCTTACTGTAATGGTGGCTTTTTTGCACTTTCGTTTTGCCTTATTAATTTTCGGAACGTTTGTCGGTTGACGTTCGTTCGCGATGAGTCAAGAAGTGTTCGATTTTTTGTAATGGAAGTTTATGACAGTAATTACGGAGAGAGAGAGATGACTTGGAATCTTATTATGCAGCTGCTGGTCCGATTTCCTTCGTTATCGCGTTTCCGTAACCTGTTGGTTTTTTTTTACATTCACTTTATGATTGCTTTCATTATGAAATTCAATGAATTTATATTATATATTTAGACATTGATGTTGGTGATTTGTAAGAGTAGGATTTAATAATGCTGAGCATATAATATGCGAAAAAGAATATTAAAAAAGCTGTATTTTAAATATATTTTAAATAATATATGAAATCTTCTCTCTACGCGGACTAATAAATTTCAAAACGCATTTTAGAGAAACTATTTTCAAGATGTAATGCGATACCCACATGCGCATACAAATGCATAAGATTTAACTGTATATGTGAACTTGAAATTCCAAGCTCTATAAAATTTCAAATTTACATGTAACACGACCATAAATATGCATTCACCGTGCAGTCTCTGTACACAGGTATACATACTTTCCTTAAAAAACCCACGGAATTACTGTTACTCCTCCAACTACGAGTATCCTTAAATTCCTCTTACTTAAAAAAAGAAAGCCTCCTGAAAACTACGCTTACATATAGTATAATTCGCCATACGTTTCACCTTACCGAATGTACTACACCGACCCTTCCGTGCTTATAACGAAACTCGCGACTCTACTACGTACACTCGAGACAAGTATAGTTGAGAGTAGAAAAAAAGAGCACCGCAGGGGAAACGCAAGACGGTACTTCCTCGTGGCTAATTATTTCGCCGTAGGGTTGCACCGCGTATCGTCCCGTCAACACGTTGCATGTCGGATCAAACGCCAGAGAGAAAGAGAGAGAGAGAACGATATGCAGACTGTGAATATACATTTCCTCGTCCTCCTTCAACCTACGGCTTCCGCGTTGTCTCTCACTCTCCCAAAGCTTGTGAATGCACGTATATACGCATGCTTTCGAAATAATTGTGCGATCACAAGGGAGTAATTCGATATAACGCGCGATATACACAGTCACCTCGTGTGACTGAATTTCACCGTTTTAATAGGGATCGTGTTACAGGTGGGAGGGACGATTGGCTGTGTGTCTTTTTTTCTTTCATTTTCTTGTTTTTTATGTCGTTGTAATTTAATTGAGAGGGTGTGTAATGGGATGATGATACGGTCGACGGGTGTAACGAACGATACGTTCGTGCGAGTGCAATTAGCCATCGCAGCACGGGCGTAATTTGATTATGCGTGAGGATCAGTTCGACTGGTAAATATGGTGCAGACACGCTTGCTGTTTACCAAGTGAGAGAGAGGACGATGGCTTTTTAATTTCTTCGAAAGTTGTAATAAATTTAGAAGAGAATGGGTACAGCAATTACCACTGTGAAATATTTTGTATATTTAAACTTACAAATTGTTATTTTTATCACGCGAAATAATAAAGAGTAGCTTGAATGAATTAATTTTATCTGTACAATTATATGCGATATATAGAATGTTTAAGTACGTACATATCTACGTATACCGAGAAAACAAACAACGTTCGTCTATTTTACAAGTACGATTCGAACGAAAGGCATTCAGAACTATTTGAATCATTCATTATATATATATAGAAAAAATGCGAGTGATTTACAAAGAGCGATTTCCTCGGGCGCGCAATTGAATTGCAATTACTTCTAACTAAAGCAATATATGCCACGTACCGAAGTGAAAAAGAAAAAAAAAACACGATGCGTATATACTTTGCGCTCGCGGCTTTTACTTTTACTTCATTTGAATATTAGCTCGAAGAAGAGCAAAGTCTGAGAAGCGTGAAATTCATGAACGATCTTGACTATATGACGATTGTCTTATAGTCAGAAAAATAAAAGGGATTATCTCGCTCTCGTATACGCGAAAGTTGCTTTGTGACTTTTTTTTTCGCCGCTCGAAATCCAATCTATTAATGGCGCACGCGCCGCGTGATTTGCAAGTATAATCGAGGCTGATATTTTACATTTAAATTCATACGCGGCTGCAGATGAAACATGCTGTGTCGGATGATGGGAGAACGTATATAACACAAGCTGCACTATTGTTATCGACCTACAATTGAACTATTATTTCAATTAGGTTAATAAATTGGAACGTGTAATTAGACAATGAGATTAGATATGAAAGATCAAACTGAAGATTAACAATTGCAAGATCACACGATAATGGAATTCCCGTTGAAAAACGATCAAACAAAAAAAAACATAATCCTTTTATTGATAAAAAACTGTCAACGAGGAAAGTTAATAATCTTTACACTTAGACGATGACTAATCTTGTTGTTCATACAAAAAGTATTTCAAAGTACTTTGATAATTTTATAATAACGTATATAGGGATAACATATACGGACGTTTTTTTCTTTTATTCAGAAATGAAAACTAAAAATAAAAATTACCGTGTTTATTTCGCGATATTATCGACCGTAATCATAGGAATTGTATCCGAAACTAGAACATCCGCACAATGGTAATCATAAATTTTTATATAACCATGAAAAATATAATCCAGAGAACCGCGCGTGCGCGCGATTAATCGAGTCAATCACTGAAACCGCAATTACGACATTGAAAAATCTAGACCGCACGAGACTTACATATATATAATACGAAGAATTCCCGCGCGATTCAATGAAATTCTTCTTCTTCCTTGCGATCGACCCACCTAGAATTTCTCGCGTTCGCCAATTCTTCGAGCTTCCATCACGCTCACATCGCGCCAAATATATCCCGCACGTATATATCTATATAATACAACAGTGAACCTCGGCGCAAGGTAAACTCAAGGCAAGAAAAAATAAGCAACGTGTATACGTATATATATACGTGGACGCTAAATCAGAGAGCACATTGGTATTTACGTAACTTTTGACGGCAACGTTTTGGCCGTCTCATATCTACGCGACGTGGTCATTTTCCGGCTTATCGGAGGATAGAACCGCGCGCATTGAGCTCCGACGTCAACGACGAGTGTACAATCGTGCGCTTCGAGTTTTTTCTCTTTCAGTCTCCGATGCGCGCTTTTATCAGGCTTCAGCAGTTTGTATACTTATATGTCGGGATGGATAATAATAGTAGAGGATATACGTTGTACGATCGTTTCGTTAGCTCGGTGCCAATGACGCGGAAGTTCGCGAGAATTGGAACGGTAAAGCCAAGGCGAGGGTGGTAATTAGGGTAACGAGTGTTAAGTACTTTCTAAACATTTTCGTGGAGTGGTATATTTTACTTCAAGTCGAAGAGATCTGTCTAATTCGTTTATCAATTGGTGATATAGCAAAGTGTTTATTGAATTTCTAAAAAGCCCAGCTATTTTTAGACTCGTATAAGTCGCGGTTACAGCATGCACATTTTTACGTAACGAGATTATTAAATTTCGAATCAAGCTGATAAAAGCCTTGGCATTCAACTTTGATAAATTCCTATTCCATTTCAATGCCACCCGCAAATTCATCATGAAACCTCTTCTCGTGAATATTCTATACCTTTATACAAGCAGAAGCAGAAAAAAAGAAAAATAACGATCTCTGAACTTTGAATGAACTAAAGAAAAATTTGGCAACGTTCACAAGCAGCGCAGACAGAAGTAGCATTATATATCCCAGAAAAGCAGAAAAAATCTCGACATTCCGCAGCGCTTGGCGTGAAATTAGAAGCGCCGTGCGTTCTCTCTCATGATATCCGATTTGCCGTTGCTCTCTGCGCTCCCTCGCTATTCCGCTGATTATTTCAGTCGAAACGAACGAAAATAAACTAGACGCGCTCCTCTTTCTCTCTCTTTCTCTCTCGCTCTCTTTTAGTCTCGACCCACGATAGGCGAGAAGTACACGTGTGTGTCTCTATATGTATATAAGTAAAGCAGCAGTAGTAGCAGTAGCACGACGTGACTCGATTTAACCACCACGTGTATGTGTATACTATAGTATACGGTTTTCCGTCCGAATATATCTAATTTCCTGGTATCCGGAAAGTTTTTCCATGCACGAATTGAGACCGAGTTTAATTATTATTATTATTATACATAACGTTACGGCTATGCGAAAGTTATTTCGAGGCGGCGTTTTGACATATTGCAGCGGACCTACTTTAGAGATTACGAAGGGGAGAGAAAATTCGCGCGTTAGCTCGAAGAATGGCACTTGTGAGCTAGAAAGTGGGAAGAGTAGATGTTTCGAGAGGTTACATCATTCCTGTACGTTAGATAGTATATAGTAGTGGGTACTTAAGTGATCTTTTTTTTTACGTGTGTTAGGCTTCTTTGGTTGAGAGTATTTTGAGATGTACGTTAATGTTTTGAAAAGTCTTAATTTAAGGGGCCCTGTAGTGTAAGTTATTGAGAGTAGCGATAAATGTGCTCTTTGAAAGTTTAGAGATGATTCGTTCTGAAACGATCCGACCAAACGAGTGGTACAGCCGTTACGATTCATCTACATCTGTATAATTTACGGTCGGTATTTCTGATCAGTTTTCACTCTTACTTTCCTGCGCGTAACATCTCTATTTTCTATTAATTAGCAGCGAAAATATCGTGGAAGAGAGTAAACAACCTTTTTTTCCAGTGAAATTGAGATGTTAAAGTATTTTAATGATTGTCACTCGCGCATGTAAATGGAAAATTTAATATAAAAATGCTATGTTGACACTGCTAGAAAGTGTTATATCAGAAGAGGAAAATTTTTTAATATTTGCTTTGAGTTACAAAAAAAAAACATCTGTACCTGATAAAACTTTCAAACACGTGCAATTTTCGAAAAAAAGATTCTAAAAATACTGTTATTTTTCGACCTTTAAAGTGATGAAATCCTTCGAATCCGATCTATCCAATATCTAGGTTACACGAAAACTTTGAAACTCTCGCGCGGCAATAAAGCCCTAAAATTCTGTTATCAAATCTCCCCTGTCGAAACTTTACAAATTCCCTTTCACTCCTTCCATTTCTACTTCATTTTACGAAATCAACTTATTCTTCCAGCTTCCATCGTACTACATACCATCACTAACTCTCCTTCTCTCTCTCTCTCTTAAAACTTCAATGCGCAAACGCACACGCGCGCAACGTACAATTCTCGCGAAACCCATTACGAAACGCGTAAAGCCTCTAGCTCTTAGCATTTCTCATCGTCTGCGCGATATCACGACGCAGCAATGCGGCTGTGGAAAAGTTACAAATTCGTTCTCTAAAACAAAAAAAAAAAGAAAAGAAAATCGCAGCAGCACGTATAGCTTATTATACGTACGTCATCGCACCGCTTTGATGCTACACGTTCCCTGACCCGGATAATCAAGCGGCGACCGGCAGCGCAACGGCCCGGATTTATTAATGGGCCATCGTTTGATGGGAACCTATCGCGTTGCTTATTATTGATGGTTTATTTTGAAAGTACAAGCGTGTATGTGCGGTTAGTTGTTCGCGGCACGAATAATGCGACCTTTCACTATATACAGTGAAACGAGAGGGACAGAAATGAGCTTATTATTGAGATAGTGTCGTATTTACTTATTGTACGTTCACTATATATCGTATTTTTGAGCTGTAACTGCTACTCTACCAATACAAGCAATTCAAATTCTCTCTCATTGTACCGAATAGAGAGAGAGAGAAAGAGAGGAGATAATGAAGTGTGTGCGCTCGTGCGTGGGATAAAAGAGAGTACACACACATACGTACGTACACACAAAAGAGAGCTAATAGTCATCTCGTCATAGACGATGGCTAGTTGAGATATATCTAGTCTTATCTAGATCCTTGGGTTTATCTACGCGGCTTGGATGGCCCGTTTAAACGAAAGTTATACGAATTAACTAAGCGTGAACACGCGTATCAATAACAAGCCCAGACACCTTTTGTAAAATATATAGGTTAGAAGCACGCGAGTGTGCGTGTATGTGTGTATGTGTGTACACGAAGTAAACGGAAAACTTTATCTAGCCTGCAATATTGTTGACGGTAATAACAATGTACCGCGTGTGTTTGTATATTGGCTAACCTTTTCAAGTCCGTTGATAACGCGTTATATCATAAATGTATATATAAGCTGCGAGTGCTGACCATTTCGAGTTTACGACTGTGTAGGGCTTATATTAGCTGTTTACTGTATCAAAAGGACACGGAATGGAAATTTCGAGATACATTATATATACGGACGTTGGTATATAGAATCGGGCGAGCGAAGGAATGTTTGGTTTTGAAATTCTCCGACTGTAATATAATGGAATTGGAGGACGCATGGTTAATTTACACGTAGTCACTAGACAGATGGGAAAGTTTAATGAGCTGTATTTTTATACACACACACACGAGCGCGAGCGCGTTTTACAGATGAGGAGTGATTATAGAGGGGCACGCGAGCTTTTAACTGACGGCACTCTCTAATAGTAGCTTTTAGAGACGCGTAGAGTTATTCGACGGGTTTTTTAAGATGATACGAGACGACCAAATGGGAAGGGTTCCTCCTAATGGTAGCAAAAAGAACGCGTCGTCGTGATTGTTTATTTCACGATATTAAAGTCATACTAACACTTTAGTGAAAGGTTAAAATAATAAGGAAAAAGGAAAGAACATTTTTTTCAAATGACCGGAAGAAGAGACGCACATGCTATGATAATTAATGTGTATAAACGTGGATGAGTAATAACGACAGCAAAGACGTACGCTCAGTCATCCGCCTACTGACAAATCGACTGAGACTGGTGCAATTATATATGAAGACAATCTCACGCCTATGCGAGGTAGTGCATATCAAAAGGGCGACTGGATTAATGACCGGTATATAGAAGGACATACCTTAGAACTTTCTTATATGCTTTCTTCGTCCGCGAGTTTGTCTCGCCGACGGCTTTAGAGCGCCGTAAAAGCATTTCTCCGGAAATTCTAATTCTGACCCGACGTGATTAACGTCGCGCGTGCGCTTGCTACACAAAGCGTTCGTTTGTACAAAAAGTCCCATTGGTTTGTGCTTTTTTTTGTGCTTTGACGTCTTGTATGTGAATGCAGACGTGAGGTGTTTTTTGTTTGTTGGTACGAGCTTTTTGTGGGAAGTCGCGGATGCAATTGTTATATGAGCGTGAAAAAACATTTGTTATTCAATGCTTAATTCAATTATAATAGATTCTTATAGATATTTTTTCTCTCTCTAATGAGGTAGGTGGAACAGTACAATTTTCCTTTTTAATATGCAGAAAAAATTTTATACGGATATTTTTAGCGCAGAGATTATTATTATATAAACGAAGGAAAGTTTTCTGCGCATTATATACGTTTGATTTTTTTTAATTCAACATCTAATTCTTGAAAGAATACAAGCATGACGCGAACGGGACGTTTCATAAGAATTTCATATGAACAGTACGATCTATATTTTCAGCTAACACTAGATATTTTGAAGTATATACACAGGTTACCTGAATTATTAAAGCATACTGTTAAACTAAATTATTAAAAAAGCCAAGCGATAGAAACGGAATTCCAATACTTTGCAAGTACACGCGCTTTGGTAACTATTTGCTAAACATGACTTTGAACTTTTCCATGCCGCTTTGCGCAAATACAGCTATATATATATAGTGTTTTATACACGACACGCTAATCAAATCGCCCAACTTTTTTTTTGCTGCCTTTCACTGGCGCTTAAAGAATCAAATTACGTTCATTCCGGCCGCACGACTCGCAATAAATTAACGCAAATACACCAAGGTATAAAATTCTGTCAGCGCAACGAGAGAGAAATACTTTCGATTATCACGTCACGTACAGACGATAACCCGAGTAAAAGCAGACTACAGCGATGAAGCCACAATTACCCCCAGTGTCCCTTAAGAAAACTCCCACGAGTAGTAGTGGCCTGCAGCGGATAGACGATTTTCTCGAAAAGACTGTGCACTTTGCCACTCGGATCCCATTTCCTTAAGTGACTGCTCCGCGAGTCTATATATACAGCTGGGATATAGAACCTTGAGGGGCGAAAGCGCCAGCACGAGGCAAGCGACTTATCAGATATCACGCGGAATGTCGCGCGTGTGTGTATATATATATATATATATATATATATATATATACTGTATGTTGTTGAAGAAAAGGTATATACGTATATATACACACGTACGAGACCATACACGCGCAAGAAGCGGAAGAAATGACTTGGCTTGGCCAGAGGCTGTAAAATATAGAGGGACCGAACGAACGACCGACCGCTCCCTCGAAATATCGAGCGTTGAGTAGCTCTGCCGGAGGCGGCGATCAATCTATATCCTTCCGCCTCGATCGCGAGAGAGAGAATAGTTATATAGCTAAGTGTCGACCCCCACGGGGGAGACATAGCATACACATATAGGAACCGACCTTCTAGCGGGTAAAGTCTTTGGAGAGTTTGTACGCGGAAGACAGACCGTGCGCAAGTTTCTTTCACTCTGACAGCGCTTTGGGCATTGGCGCAGAATCCAGTGCGTGCTGGCGTGCTGGGGATTAATTAAATGACTGGTTCGATGAGCGCTTTGCGTCGTTATATAGTGGGGAATCGATTGGATTTTAAACGCGAGTTATACGATGTTTTAGTTGCTATAATAGTTAAAAGATTTCTATAAGTTCGTATGGTATGGGGTCCTTTATGAGTAATGGGTTATTATAGCGAGTTATGATTAAAGTGTATATAGAAGTTTTGATATTATGTTATACGTTTCATTGAATCGTCATACTTCGTGGCAGTGGTTAAGATTCAACGAAAAAAGGTTTTCGACCAACTCGGTCACGTGTATATCTATACTACATGTATAAATATATAATTGCCGTATAGCAAGTCAGACACAGTTGAACACAGCAAAAAAATTGACGTTCGCTAATGTTCCAGACAGTTCACTCGGAACTCTTTTCTTTTTATTCTTTTTTTTTTTTTCGTTACGAATGATAAATGAGAACGCGGTGTTTTGAATAACTCGTCGAGTACATAAGTATCTACGCAAGCATAAGTAAGTCACGTTGTCGTGCAAACTCTTCCGAGTTTCGTGTATTTTATCACTAAAATATTGAGCAGCAGAATTTAAACTTTTACACCGTTCAACTCAATATAATCGCGCGACAATTAGGTATACCACACATATATACATATATTCCGCGGAAATTATACTTATATAAATCATAACACTATCACAAACCGTTATCTCTATCCAACTGATAACCTCGCCTCGTCGACGTCTCGATATACAAATATATTGCGCGTGCGATAGCAATCCATCGCACGTCAAAATCTCTCACTCATTTCACGTATACATATATTTTCTATACCTTTGCTCCGAAAAAAAAAAATCACTCGATCCAAAGAGCCAACGAAACAAGAAAACTTCTTCCATTTTGTCCGTGAGATACTATTGAGAGAGCATGACTCAGAATCGCATTCCTCGGCCTCGCACACGCACGTGTGAATCGCAGCAGCAGCAGACCCCCTGGGACGCTTCTTATACAGAGTATAGATACACCACCGTCCAGTATCACCACTGTATGTCACATAGAGGTTATGTCACACCCCAGGTCGCGTTGTTTCAAGCTCCGTCATCGAATCAGTCGCGGTGTACAAGTGACACGCTTGCGAGCTTAATTAAAGCTGCCTTCGGCTAACTACATTGCGCGAGCGAAACGATGCAAACGCGTGATTCCCGGGGGGGAGGCTGCTACTGTTACTGTGCATGTATCCCCCATCGATCGCAATTTCTCTCTTTCTCTCTCTCTCTTTCTCTCGAGCGTGTGCTTGGCCGAAAAAGCGTGCGACCGAGTTAGCCCCTCTCGCAATACTCGTGCATTGCTGCTGTATGCACACACACACACAGTCACACCACACCGGAGAGCTCCAAAATGAGAGCAGTGGTTTTTATCACAGAGAAGCTTTTGCCGAACGCACTTTTATATATGTATGTATATACACTCACATGTACACGCGGAAAATATATATGTATATATAGATAGGAGTAACACACTCGCGCACGCGCGACTATACTGGTATACGCTAAGAGAAGAAGAAGAAGGGGGAGGGACGCGCGTTTCGTGCTCCGAAACGCAGCCGACGAGGCCACGAAGGCGACTAAAGCGCGCGCGCCCGGCGCTGGCATAGAGCTCCAGCAGCAGGCAGCAGCAGCAGCAGCGCGCGAAGCAGCCGCTCGCTCGGTTACTCGCTATCTCTTTCTCACTCTTTCACTCAGGCAGCCGCGAGCGTGAAGATGCGACGTCATTGGTCGTCGTTGACAACGCGCGAATATATGTATATATGTACGCGGACGGTTACGTATCTATATACATATGTGTGTGGTCTGTACGTGTATATTATATATATGTGTATGAGAGTTAGAGAGAAAGAGAGGCGCATCAGTGTCGAATTCGAGTCACGTTTTTAGCGGTGCCTCGCCTCGCACACGATGACTACTTTCTGCATGTACGTATGCCAGCGTGGCTCGCTCTTTGCCCCCTTCGCAATTACCGAGTATATATGTACGTATTGAAAGATATAGAAAGAGAGAGGGAGGACTTTCGAGAGGACCATACGCGAACAGTATAACGAGCTGCCGGAGAGAGAGAAATGGAGTGAGTCAAATGCCGGCTGGGGAAATTATTATCGGCTGAGGGCGGAGTGTATAGACGGACTTTTACGATCGGACGAGTTATTGAATTCGAAGGGGACGTGTGTATGTGTACGTAGAGTGCAAGCATGAGTTTTCGGTGAAAGTGGAATGTAGAATTGGCAAAGTGGAGTTTTTTGCTCCGCTTTTTCGGAGGGATACGGTTATGCGAGCACAGCGGCGGTGCTCTTAATGATGTGGTATTAATGACTGCAGGTATACAACTAACTGTAACACTTGTATAATTTTTAAGGAGAAAAGTTCGGAGAAGGCAAAAGTGCGTACAAGTTTTCGAGCACTCACGGCAATTGATTGAGTGTTAATATTTTGCTCGTGGACAGGTTCTGAATAGCACGAGCGCGCGTGTATATGACGAAAAGTAAAGGTGAACAGGGTTGCGTAATACTCGCTGTTTCGTCTCGTATATAACTCGAATTTGGAAGTTATATATCGCAAGGTAGTGAGCGTAAATAATAATATTA
>JAYJLV010000011.1:25452864-25465636 GCA_036873485.1 Torymus texanus | reverse complement strand
CTCGCTGTTTCGTCTCGTATATAACTCGAATTTGGAAGTTATATATCGCAAGGTAGTGAGCGTAAATAATAATATTATCTACTGTGCGTGTAAACTTTTGTTTGTTTATAACGATGTCAATAATCACATTATCTTATAACAGACAATATTAGTTTTCTTTTGTTTCGAAAATATTTCGAATTTCGAATTCAACAAGATTCATTATGAAAGCTGCGAATATCTATATCGAAATATTTTGTTTGCAGCAAAACTGCGTCCTAAAAGCACACTTGGATCTGTACAATACCCGCATTGCAGATTTTATATCTTTCTCTCTCGCAGGTACGTGTATATACGAAGGCTTCTAGAGAGAGATGAACATATATATATATATAGCCTGCGTGGCCCGCAAAACCACCATAAAATTCTTTGTTCGTCCGTATAGGCGTTTTATTGGATATTGTAAAGCCAAGCGACACTTGTACGGACTTTCTGAGACGCGAGCGTCTATGTATCCAGGTGGCGAGGCAATTGCTAAAAGGGATTGTGGCCGTTAAACTCCGGAGATTCGCAAGTCTGTTTATTAGTGGTAGGGCGCCAGGTGTGCAGCGGACGTTACACGTCTCTTGCGTACGAACATAGTTCTTAAAGAAGAATGTTATTACGCAGTGGAATATCGTTTGAAAATATTCGTTTTTAAATGATAATACTTTTTTAAAACAATTGTTAGTGTTTAAAAATTATCTATTTTCTGGAAATATGTATTAGAGGTATTGCAAAAAAATAACAGTTTCATGTTATTACTCATTTTTCAGCAAGTAATGAGTTTTTTGTTTTTCGTTTTTTTTTGCATTTCTAATGCTAGTGCTTAGTAAAAAAAACTAAGCATTGTGAAACTTAAATATAGTATTTGTGTATAATAATTTACGACTGACAAGCTTGAACTATAACGTCTCATTGCTAAACAATGAAATATCTATAAAAAAATTAAATACGAACTAAAACTAAATGTAAGGGACGTGACTATAATAATTTCATCTATGAAAGTTTATCGTGATCTATCTATAAAGTCACATGTACAAAGACTCTTAATAAGCGCAGGTGATCGTAAAACAAAAACTTCACTCGTAAAAATCATTCTGAACAGAACCCCATTCACTTTTGTCCTATCTATCTAAAAATTCAAGCCAAGAAAACCAACGTCATCCTTTCCCAAGAAACCCACACCATCAGCCCGCCAACACGGTAAAGAACATCGCCGAAAATAAAAAATTTCGCCATTCCCTCTTCTCGCCTTCTATTCAAATGACTACTCCGAAGATTCGCTCCTCCGAAAACTCCCTTGGCATCCATAAAGCATACTACTAGCACGGCATTTCGCAAGACATTCACGTACATACGTACATATCCACAGTAGAACTGCATAATTCAAGGGCCGCGATCACGCGCGCAAGTCGCCGTCACGGTGATGTATGTACGCGCGAGCGAAGAAAGGAAGAAATCGGAAAAAGAGAGGTAGAGACGAGAATTGAAGAGGGGGCAGCGCCACCAGTTTGTAAATATAGCATCACCGCGCGAATTCCTTAAAGGTGCACAAGAGAGCAGTGAAAGACTCGCTCTCTTGATCGCGGGAATCTCTCACGCTTATGGCGGGCGATTTTAACAATGGAATCACGGAGGCGAGCATTCGTGTGGCTTTTTATGGTTCGAACAGTACAACCTGCTTGCTTTTTTGCCGCGCGTTTTACGTGAGATTCGTTTTAATTTTAGAGACGTACACATTGGGTCGTGATTGTAGGGAGGCGAAATGTACATAGATAGGTTCGGAGAGAGTACTTTCGAAAGATTCGTTTTTAGATATCGGAAGCTCGCAAAGTGCATTGCCTTCTGAACAATGGTTTTCGGGACAGTTGCCTAAGTTGATTTACATGCCAAGGATTTTTCGATTTCTATCGATTAGATGCACGTGAACATTTTTTTTATTTAAATTGAAAATTTTAATCTATCGAGTGAAAGGAGTAGTTTTGCAAGCAAATGATTTAATTTTTAAGAAGATAGTGATGTAATTTTAAAATCGTGACTTTAACTTATATAAAATAATTTCGCCAATTCATTTACATTTTCGACTGCAAACAACGTTTTACAGATAAAAGCTTAAGCTATACTGAACCCATAGATAATGAAAATTACAATTTTTCGAAATATCAGTAATTATACATTGCAGCGCGTTTTAAAGACTAATCAGTAAATTATCAACTTGTATTAAATGTATTTACAATTCACATCTGATATTTTATTACAAAAATTTTAATATATATCTGAACATATAGTTAATTATGCCAAAAAAGACAATCGCTTTACTTAGCACAAATACTATTACTAAAACTGTGATAGAAAAAAAACAAATCTCTCAATCTCTAACAACACAATTTTTCATTGCAGCAATACAACGCACATTACATAAAGAATTTCCTAATGAATTTGGTATAACATACGCGCTTTTAAATACTGCAACAAACTCATAGTTTCCAATGAGTTTACTTTGTGCGTAACTATGCTTCCCAAGATTAACGTCATTAGCCGTAAACAAAATTAAAGCGAATCTCACGTAATAATGCGCAGATGTAAAGCAGGTCTTGTATATACGCGCACGCGCACCGCTACATATATTCCACGTAATTATCGCTTTCGTAGATGCTTCTCACGTCCTCTACTAGACACAGCTCGTGCGAAAGTGCGCCGTTGCAAGGTCAACTTCCATATTTTGAAGAAATCATACAACATAACATAAAAAATATAGTAGTCATTTTGACAGTTTTCAACGCTTCCAAAGTTTTTAATAGACATTTCAGAGGGTTTCTAATGAAAGTTCACAACTGGAGGTAGAGTGTCCTAAATATAATCTTAATAAATCGATAAATGTTGCCACGTTCTTATTTTTAGGGATTCGTCATAGCGGAAAAGTGATTTCTGCATGTTTACATTAGGCTTAACTCAGTCGATAAAATTTGATATGAATAAATCTGACTTCAGATTACTTAATTACAAATCGATATTTGTAGGAGAAAAGTCGTGTTTGGAAAAACTGCAAACTTTCTACGCGCATGCTCAATTTATTTGGATTACAATTATATTATTATAAAAAATAGGTTTAAAGAGTATCTTATAAAAACATATTAATTTCAATTAAAGTGAAGAATTCATTACGCCTTTAATTCGCTAAAATTACAAATGCGCATAACTACAAGCCTCTTTTGAGAGGAACGATTTTCACTTCAGAACATAGGTCTATATTATTTTGATTTCTAGAAACGCAATGTGCGCGTGCACACACATAAGCTACGATAGAAATCGTAACAAGTTCGCGTTGCAACTAAAGTATATTGCGCACTTCAAACTGCCACTCACGGGAGACGTCTCCGTCTCCTCTTCATTTCACCATTATGTACAAAAACAATCCCAGTTTACAGTGGCAATTTTCCACGCGGAGGAGAGCACTCTAACTCAATTAATCTGTTTTCTCCCACGCGAGCACATCGACTCTCCCATTTCCATATAAACACGCACAATATTCTAGCAGCACGGTGGCATTATAAAAATAAAATAATGGTGTGCCATCGCGCTGCATGATATATATGAGAAAAAATTCTCATTCCAGATATAGTGCAAAATGCTCTCAGCGCACGCAATTTGATAAAACGCAGAATTATCAACGGTGCGGGCGGTGTGGCGTTTTCCACGCTTCTATTTACGAGATGGTAACGGTTGCTCCAGTATGAGGGCATATGTATCTTATGTGATTATCTGCTGACGTATGTCTTCGTCTGGAGCCTCAGAGTGATGCAGGAAATTACTAAATTCGATAGGTTGGTTGATGATACGAAGGTGCAGTATTTCCTGGTTTCTTCTAGTGTATTATAAATAGATAACAGATTTCTTGTTGCTTACACACCTAGTTACTTACGTGTAGAGATGATTGCATTCAAAAGAAGCTTATAGGACGTTTTCGATAAATTCATTTCAAATGTATCTAACTGTGTTCTTGTAATATAAGTTATGTAAGTGTATTCATCAAGTATGTGTCGAAACTAATACATTCATATTAAATTTATCTACATTTTCGTTTAATGACCATAAAATCTAGTATAAAAATCGTACATGATTTTTAATATTTCTTTTATTCTACTATAAATTTTACTTTATTCATTTCTCTTATTTTGTTAATTTGTCTTGTATAATATTTCTCTAGTTATGCGTAATTTCTAATAATAAAACAAAAAAAGCGTATAAAAATGACAAAGAAAAAAAAAATCAAATTCCGTGAAATATTTTATAAATTTAAAATTAAATTTTATATTTGAGATAATCTTTTAAATATTGACATGGAAATTTATATTTAAATATAGCCATCTTGGTAGCATACAAATATTGATTTAATTTTAACTAAATGTACGATAAAATTTATACAACAAATTTTCCAACAAAATTGTAATACACATAAAAAAAAATTTTAAATTATGAACTTTAGAAATAAAGAGACAGTTATCTCGCGATCAGTAAATAGACAAAATATAAATACCCACTGCATCATACTTGACTCTAGTTCAATCAACCCACTGCGTATATCTTAGTTTCGACATTGTCACTTGAGAAGTGTCATCGAAAAGTCGTGAAGAGTACTTACTGAAATAGTTAAGTGTCTCCCGGATTTGGTCCGGCGATAATTTTAAATCTTCTTCGTCCTGCGGAACCTTTGCCGATGGAATGAACCAATCCGCGTTTTCGTATCCTAAAAAATATCAATTATTTAGTTCACCATAATTCAATACCTTATTATTTTATTTAAACTGTGATTTTTGTTCTATTGACGGAAGAGTTACATACATGTTTTGATACATTTTCAGATTTTACAAAAAAATTTTAAAAATGAAACTTTTACATAAATAAGGAAATAAGCTATAGTCTAAATATAACTTCGAAATCGAAACACGAAACAGTCGTATTTCTTCACCACAAAGAACAGATAAAAAATAAATGCCAAAACCACCAATAACTCTCCAGTCAATAAACCACTTGTTCTCGCGCGCCGTGCATAACTCAAAAGCGTGAATAGGACTTTCGACGTCTCCTTCCACTGGTTGCACGCAGCAAGACACTCGTTAACAAGTATAAATCACACAAGGCTCAATAACTAAAGCTCACCTGTAAATTGCGTGAGGGTGTCCGCTCTGAGACGGTACCTGGGTATCTGCTCCTCGAGAAGACTGATTATCTCGACCTCTGGCAGCTCCTCCCCGCTGCACACCTCTGCAACAAGCGCAAAGTTCTTTCACTTTAGTCGCCGTAACCAATGAGAGCTCGCCTACCTACCACCACCATGCACTACGAGACGCGATGGGGAGTGAATTTCTCTCTCCCTCTCGCTCACTCGTTCGCGCGTTAAGTATGTATTTTACTATTTACGGACTTTACAATATCGATTTTATGCATTCTCCCTACCCCCCCCCCCACCCCCGTCCCTCTTGGGTTTAAACAAGTGTAACCTTAATTCGTACAGAAGCGAACGAGCGAACCGTATAACGTCGCAGATGCGCTTGTAGGGGGTATATGGATGTGTGTGTGTGCGCATGCGGTCGTCGGTGAAAAAGGTTAATTAAGGGAACGTTCCCGCGTATGTTTTTTTCAGACAATACGATTATTAGATTTTAGATTTACCGTTGTGCTTGGGTCGGTTTACACGTTTCGGATGGTGTACACAGATATGTTTATGGTTATTATATGCAATTTGATAGTCTACAATATTTTAATGGAAATGACACTTTTTAAACGCGAACGTTCAACAGATCATTGCATGTGAAAGGTTTTCAAATAAAAATGTTTTATTGTAATCGTTTATCTTTTCGGCTAGGTATCATCTATTTTCAGAGCTAAGTCTGCAGCAAAAATTTATTTATACTCTATTTATGTACTAAAATTAATTTTTTGATCCAACAGCTGCCGCAGCGCATTTCCTTGGTATGTTTGCCAAATTACTTGAGAAGAAACGAGGTGTGCTAGGTTCAGAACATAATATCTGGGGTTGATTTACACGCTCGTAAACTCCATGTGCCGTGCACAATTTATAATAATTGTCGAACGAACGCGATATTTTTAACAACTTTAATTTCATTTTCATTTATATTTAACACTCTACTATTTATTTTTATCTTTCTTTATTTATTTATCAATTTAAGCCGTTTTGGACAGAACTGGACTTAGTTTATTTTAACATGCTATTATCAGAGCGTAAAATAGTTAATAACTCTACATCAAAACTTGAAAAAATTTCAATTCCTTATCAAACGTAAATCCAGCCACAAATCATCAAAAGTATCGCTTTTCTCATCTTAGCAATCAGACTGCATCGAGCCTCTCACCCCGAAACCTTAGATTTCACGCCTCTCTGGCATATATAGATATATACAGACACTTATAATCGCATCCAGCGCCAGATACGATCGGTATTTATAGCCCCCCTACCAATGAAGTTGTCTCATCCGTTCCCTCTCACTCTTACACACAGCTTATCCGAGAAAAGCTGAATGAGAAATCCGTGTATAAATTTGAGGAAATTGGGGTAAAGAAACCTCAAAGTCTATCTGGCTCGAGTGCAGCATGTACGTACTACACACCGGGCGACGGGGGTATTTAGGATGCGCGAACGCGCGACGTCGAATAGAGCGATGACATTGGACCGCCCGAAATAGCAACGGTATTCTGGTTTGCCGGTGCATCCACCTAACTTAAATGGCCCGAATACTGCTGTGTAGTGTATACGCGCACGCGCATGAAACCAGTGCATATTTGCAAAGGTTCTTTGGGGGAATGGTCTAATTAGCAGGGGAGAGAGAGAGAGAGAGAGAGGATGGTTGCGTAATGGAGCGAGCTGCGGGGAAATGGGAGTGACGAACGGATGTGCGTGAATGGGTTATGTCTGGCGTGACTTTTTGTGATGGTAAAGATAGGCGATTGGTATTGGTAGAGATGCGGGTTGTTTGTTTAGCTGATGGATTGTTATGGGAATGCAGTGTGAAAATGTTGCTACTTTTGTTATTTGATATAGCTGTATAGAAAGTTAAATAAATTGTAACTCTAGTTTTACGATGAGTGAATCGAGTATTTTGTTACAATATATAGTTTTATTTTTTTAATTTGTACAATTTACGATGTTTTTGTTCAGTTCCTTTAAAGTTAACTAATGTTACCACTGAATTTTAATCATGTTATTTCAGCTATTATTTTTCTTTGTTATTTTTTTTGTGCCGAAAGACTGCAATGGCTTTCATGGTCATGTTTTTTAAAAAAGCCTTTGCGTATTTGAAGCACGACAGATTCCCCGTCAATGACTGAGTAGTATATTTAGACTCATCACTTTTTGCAAAAAAAAAAATGAGAGAATCGCAAACGTTCTGCGCAGCTGCAGCAGTTGCAGTCGCATAGAGAATATTAAATATTCAACAACTTTAAAATCTTCATTTTTAAATACATTAGACTACTACCACAGTTTATTTGAAATTTAATGACTTTATCGTCGTATAAATATATAATTAAGCGTTATTAAATTTAATTAAATTAATTTACTTTACGAGACTTTTACTTTCGTACGAAAACACATATTTTTATAACATTATCTCGTAATCTTATACTTATCGCGGAAACGAGTTTTAATTATAAAAGACCAAAAGGCTTTGAAATAAGGACAAAGACCCCATAAAATCACATCATCATCATTACCATCAAAATACCACGCAACTACTCCTCCGAAAATTCACTCAATACCATCAACAACAACATCTCACCTCGCGTCACAACATACATACATATACACGCACACTCGCAGCCATGATCACCGAACCGTATATAAACCACGCGGTTGCGTGCACTTTTCCTCTCGCGCCTACCATCTCGCCATTTTCCAAGGATAGCCTCGCGTCTCTTGTCGATGTCCTTGAACTTGGCCGGGCCCCTGGGCCTGTTCACTTTCGCGCTCGTGCCCAGGGACATAATCCGATCCTCCCCTAATGGAGGACTATTAGCTGCTTACACCGCAGCGGATACATTCGTAGGCGAGGATATCGGTATATACAACACACACTCGGCGCTTGTTTAAAAGAAAACCGCGCGTGCGCTCGTGGAGTGTATCGGTAATCGGATTATCACCTGCATACGCTCGCGAGACCCTGCAATGCTTCGCGCTTGAGTTGAGCTTGGTTTGTGAATGGAGACGATCGATCGATTGGGATCCAATTCTTAAATACAGTTTATTGAATGTAACGACAGCATCTAATGATTTATGATTGATTGATAGAATATCGAGTTATAATATAGTAGGAGAGTATTCCAGAATTGATCTTTCAAAAGTTTAGTTTGAGATTTACTTAGTCTTCACTATATACTTGTGAAACGCGGATTATGTAATTGGATATTTGAATGACGTTAAAACGGCTAAATTTTAATACGGCCATTGAAGAAATAGCTGAACGAAGTGAATAGCTGACTGTATAAAGGTTAGAGCTGTTTCATAATAAGTATGCTAACTTATAACTTGGTAATTAGAACTAAAAGTGTCGCTATATATTTATTATAATCAGTGACTCTAGATTTAGTATTATGAATACTTAATGTTACGTAATTTATTGTTTGTATTTTTCTGTCACAAGTCACTAAGGTTTTTGCTGTCATGAATTTGTCAATGCAAACCGTAATTTTCTTTTATTGGATCCCGCTCTTTGACAATAAAATTTTTTAATAACATTATTTTGATTGGTTGCGATCCTTGTATAGTGCGGTGTTTTGAACAATTGAGACATGATTTTGCATAATAAGTTTTTCTTAATTTTTTTTTTGGCGTTAATTACGTGTTGATTTAGTGACAAATACAATTTACATAATATATACAAGACTGCTAATTTTGATAGCCAAATGATGTATGAAATAAAGATAAAACCATATTTGACAGATGGTAACTACAATCCAATAGTGAAAATAAACATAAAAGAGCGTACAAACTGCAAATTAACACGTATAAATTTAATCTGGGACACTTTTTTTATCGGAAACAAAAAAAAAAGACACTACTTGGCAGCTAAACCTGTGCTCGACACTAATTGTCTTGATTTCCGGACGATAGTAACCCAAATTTCAGTTTCTCCTTCTCCACACTTGCACTACACAAAGACCTTCACCAGCGTTACACGCGAATCGAATCAATCTCCATTACCGATCCTCCTCACTTCCAAAAACAAAACCAAACACCGAATCTCTCGGTTCTCTCCTTTATTTTTTTCTTCCCCTTCTACCACGACTCTCTCTCTTTTTCTCTCTTTCTCCTTAATTCGCACAACACCGGCGCGTGTGTTCGCGCCTCGCCGTAATTCGAGTTCTCAGCGCGACGATTACTGGTGCGCGACTATACGAGAAAACGAGCGGAGGCCGCCGATGCCACCGCCGTTGCCGCTGGTGCCGGCCGCTCGCTAAAATAGACGGGGGGCTGCTGCTACTACTGTTCGCGTCACCGCTTCACCGCGTAGCGTTTGGCTAATGTCCAGCAGCGTCTAGATCCTCCACGACGACGAAGAACGACGATGGGCCCTTATGTTATTCCGAGAAGAAAGAGAAGAAGTTAGGGCGCGGGCCTTCGTGTTTATTCGGGCCGCGCACACACGCACGCGTTCTAGAACGAATTTGTCTTGTAGTCGACGTCTCTATGCGTCTACGCGTCAGGCAAGAGAAATGTGCGAATTGGATACGAGGTGTTTGCGAAGTGGTGGTTTTAGAAACGATCGGAGCTTTATGCTTGCGTGTTTTGTTAATGGCGATGTGTGTATGTGAGAGAGAGGGAGAGTGGAAGTGGGTTGCAAAAGCGATGCCGGCTGTGAGAGGCTTATGAAAACATGTGAAAATTGAGTTAGAAATTCGATGTTTTTGGAGACCGAAAGTAATGGTCTAGATTGGGATTATTTTTGTTGCATGAATGAAATAAACAAAGTTGTCTTACAGTAAATTTTATAAATTGAAAAGAGTTTATGTGATATTCATAATTTCTCGAATTATTCTTATACTCTTAGAAGCAGAAGAATGTGATAAAAGATGACTGTCGAGAAATGATGTTTTATCGTCTGCCTGATAAAACTTTGTTTACAAAACATCTATTTTTTTTATTCGATGATGTGCTAGATCAATTCCATTATTACGAAGTAAAATTTGAGTATTTGAAATATTTAAAAGTTTGAAAAAGGTGTTTTGAATTTCGAATCGTGAAAGTACTGTTATTTTTCATGGTCATAAATTATGGATGTACGTCGGCAAAGCAGTTCTTTGCCACAAATAATTCAGAAAAGTCTAATTAAAAATTAATTGTGCTGTACGAAAATTCTTTATGTGGTTTAATTAAAGAATGTACATAAAATTATTAAAGTAATTAAATTTACGGAGAACAGAGAAACTTACAGAAATATCTGTCCGGAAACATAAAATAAAATAAAGAAATGAAATCACTTTGTCATTAAATAAAAAAATCAAAAGAATTTGCCAATACACTCGGATTATAACCTTATATTTTAAAAGATAATAACCTAATTAGATTACACAAACCGTTTCCCGACTAACGCAGCCTATAAGAAAAAACAGTAGTCTCTCATTAGCTCGCGTAACGTGAAAAATCATAATACAACGGCAAATTAATCGCGTCTATGTGCGCTCAAGGCGATATAATCGATGAAATACAACCATTAAGGTAACGTTTTCATAGTCAGAGTATAGTATAGTTACGTATACAAAGTAACTAAATATATACGCGGTGGAGAAGCACCACAATAGTGTGAAACTTAATCGAGCCCGAGTTAATCTACCCCGGATCGTTCGCTCACGCGCCTGAGGGGGGGAGTACAAAATCAGGAAACGGCTCGGCTATCGGGTAAGTTCCGTTTCTCTGCTTCTCCCTCCTTAATCGCCACAACCACGTACACTGGAATTTTTCAGGCGAGGCACTAAATGAATGATGGATTCGTTCGACGCAATTGACGTGGGATGTGAGTGTACTGTTATATATGGAGGTTTAATTTAATTGGAGCGATCTCCGGGCTAATCGTGAGTTACTGTACACTTGTACGCGAAAAGATTCGTGGAGTGAATAAGTATATCTATGAAGAAAAGATTCGTTAGTGGGAAAGAAAAGAAGCAAATAAAGTTAACAGTTAGTGGTAATCAAGGAAAAATTCAGTGAAACCTATTATGCAGTTTATTGCGGTCTTAGAAATCTTACGAGGGAGACTAAAAATTATCTATGACAATGAAAATTAAAATTGATATAATTTATCGATATAATTACTATGTGGTTAGCGTAGTTTCGCGAAATAACAGATAGATGAATACTCGAATTAACCGAAACTGCGTCATCATTTTTTATCAAAAAAAAAATAAGTTTTTCCATAGACGCTACCCGGAACAAAATTAACGATTACAAAACTATTTTATCACTTCAAGCAACAATTTTATTGTCTCTATCTCATAAATTTAATCCACAACGTAAAAATCCTTAAAAAAAAAAAAAAAAAAAAAAAATCGTCTCGATTAAACAATCCTTCATTATATCTCTCTTTTCCTCATCCAATTAATTACTAAACCCAAAGGACACGATTCTACAAACAGCGCTACTGCAAGCCCGTACTAACGTAATTCCTATTTAAACAAAGGTTCCGCAAAACAGTCGCTCGCGGAAAATAGCATCGCTAATGCCGTCTCGCATATATATACACACACACACATACACACACACACACACAGTCATCCACACGTAGCTCGCTCGTTCATTCTGTACAGACATATACACGAACGAGACGACCGACATCCGTACAATTTTGACGCCTCGCGGTCATGCGCTCGTGACGCGGCAGTAGTAGCAGTAGCTTTTAGCAGGCGCCTCATACACTCTTGGGATATATAACCAACCGCACACTTTCTAACGCGCAAAGTAAAGCGAATACGCACGCGCGAATAACGCTTACGTAACGAGACTGCTCTCTATACGCCGGCCGAAACTGCTCTGATAAATGAATTCGCTCGCGCGCACGCGGTGTACACCAATTAGTCGCGCGACTGCTATAAACAAGCGAGACGAGAGTATTTTTTATGAGAGAGAGAGAGAGAGAGAGAGAAATAAAAATGGCGCTCGAGTGTATACCGTATATATGGTCGTTAACGCAGCGGTGTATATGGAGAAGGCGAGGAGCATATGGAAATTTTAAAGCGCGGTTCATTAAACCACGCGGTAATTGGTTTTTAATTGGCGAACGCGAGCTGTGTGCGTGCGCTAATTTAATCATCGACGATGGTAATCGCGGACACTCGAGACGCAAACGCGCAGCGCGAATCACCGTGTGTGTTGGTTTAATAAAGTTCTAATTTGTAGGACTAACGGTCGTGGATAATACACGTTCGATGTGTGTGTATATATATGTGTGTTTTCACGTATATTCGCGAGTCGAAGAGAGAAGTTTATTTTTAGAGCGGACGAATGCTTGCGTGTGTGTATGTGTGGAGCGAGGAAGCACTTTGTCGTCGCCAGCTGGGTTGCAGATGCGCGAAAAATTCGCCTGCCGAGAGGAAAGAATGGTCGTGTGTATGTATACAAATTGTTCCAAAAATGCATGTTTGACTACCATATATTTGGATAGAATAGAAAATTCTAAACCGAAAGTTCCTTTACCATTTTTTGATATAATAAGTAGTTTTTTAATCCCTAATGTATCAAAAT
>JAYJLV010000011.1:25431999-25451428 GCA_036873485.1 Torymus texanus | reverse complement strand
CGCTTTTTATCGCTAATAGAGATGCTGAGGGATCAATCTCGTTCTAAATTCATTGTCATTATTACTTTGTCATTATATAATGTGGCCGATGTTGGGTATGGTATTCCTCTTTTTTACGTAAATAAGTAGAGTTGTTGCAGGATACGTTCTGCTTGTAATAAAATTAATTAATTCAATTGCATATAGTTATAGCATTATTTTTGAGATAATCTCTGCATAGAAAAACCATTACGATATATTATGAAACGTAAGTGAAAGCTATTACTTCATACATATATACTTCATTAAAGGCACAGTAAGGTTTTTATTTGCACTATCGATGATAGAATATTATGAAAGAAAAAAGTTCATTTACAGTTATTTAGTGGTTTATAAAATTAAATAAGATAAGAAATTCATCTGTATCCGCCACACAAACGTTTCTAAAACTATGAAAAACTGTAATAAAGTAGTTTTAAGTATCTACAAAACATTTATTTTTTTGAACAGCTTTATTTAGAAAAAATATTTGTTCCAATTTTGAATTCGAGATTAAGTAATAATATCATATTTTTATAAATAAACAAAACCCTTTCACATTGATCGTCAATAAGCATTTCGGAGATACTAACATATTGGTAAGTAATTTCAAGGGTTTCAAATAATCAAGAAATTATGTGTGTGTGTATATATATATATATAAGCTGAAAGTTAAAAACCTTATCCTTCACAGAATTAAAAATAGACCTCGCGTGCTCCATTAGTATTAACATGCTTGTCATACGGTGTTTACAAAAATAGTGAAAATGTGAAAATACAAAAATATATCTGCAGAACAAACTAATTTCATAATGTCATAATTATAGAAAACACATAGTACGAAAGGCGCATTTATTTCGTGCTCCGATAAACGTGTATCTGCTAATGGGACATGCGTGTTCTATTTTTAATTTTTCGAAGGATAAGCTTTTAACTATTATTAGCTCTTCGATATATCTGGTCTTACGTGTATGTTAATGGATAGTTCTTTCTATTGTTCGGAGAGAAATAATTTATACTTATTGATATCAAAATATAAATAAAGAGAAAGAGGATGTCGGTTGTGTCGCCGATTAATTATATAGTTGAAGATAACTTGCGAATTCCATAATACGTAAATCAAATATTTTAGCCTTTTCATCCTAAAAAATTTGTATCGGTTGATATAGTGCGACTAATTTTCAACTGTCATTTGTGCACGTGGCACGTTCGAACTTGAGAAACTAGTTAATTAAAACCGTTATTTCGTAATAGTAGAAACCCAAAAACAACACACTAAATACATGAATATCTAAGTAAAAGTATATGCGAGAGTGTGGTTTAAAATTAAAATAGTAGATAATTGGAATTTAAAAGTTGCAATTACTACAAACTTATTACAGTAAGATAAATCAGAATATTTTATTATGTTTATTTTATTTTTTTATTTTTATATTTTTCTTATCTAAATAGTAGCTTTGAGAAAGCCTAGTAGCTTAGCGTATATCCGTCTATACCTATCTTCATTTTCGATTTCCTATTAATTACACAAACCTATTTTTCCTGTGGACCTTTTATAATCTTTTTCTTTGTGGGAAAAATTCTGCTTAAGAAAATTCATCACAGGATGATCAGTTTATTAGGATAATTCAATTGGTATTGTCTAGGTCACATTTCGCAGTCTTATACCACACAGCTCTATTACCCACACCTTCCACTTGATTTATCAGAAGGCAATTCAACATCTAGCCGATCTTACAAGGTACAGCACCCTTAGCTGTTCAATAGTTGGTTAGGTGTTCAATTGCCTTCTGACAAATGTTTGCTTATGTTTACTTTGCCAATAATAATTAATTGAAGTTGAATAAATTGAAAAATTCTGTTTACAATATTTTACTTTTAATGTTACGTGCATGAATATATAAATTATATATATTTTAACTAGATTTAGACTTTTCCTTCTCAAAGAGATACCTTTAAAACGCTGAATATTTTCAAAACTATACATATAATTCACGAAAGAATAAAATTATCGAATCAAATCATTGTAGGTAGATAAATTCTGTTTTATTCGTATGAAAATTTTTTGTAGGGTGTCGTTAAGATGATTACTTTATGATTCAGAAGCTTGACACTGAATAGCTTTAATCAGTCTTAGAAAATGTTTCTTTAAGCTTTAAGGGGATGCCATAGCCGTATCATTACCGACCGAGCAATTGACACAGTTTAATGGTAGGACTATGGCATCCCGTTAATGATTTTACAAATAATTTCTTGGACACACATTCAATTTCACTAATTTAAAACTATATATCGTTCTTTTTTTATCTAATGTTTATAATAGCATGTAATTATTTACTATCTTACTTAATAAATATACATTAAAACTCTCTTTTTACTTTTATTTACCCTTGGCAGAGTTATATTATTTACTTGCACGTATTTGCAATCATTATGTGACAAGAAACTAGAGAACATCATTGCCATGGTGCTTATATAAAAGATCAAGTATTTTGATAATGACCCGAATATGTCAAATAACATTTCAGGTACCATAAAAGAAAATTAAAGTACTTTATTGAATGAACTTTTAATATTTGATCAGTGAGCGGAACGTGTTGTTATTTTCTAAATGATTAGAATGTATAGGTATTTTATATGAAGAGTATAATATTCAAGCCAATATCCATGATCATGTTTTTTCTATTACCAGTCACATCTATGCGCGCTGCGCGCACTTCACTTTTTTCATAGAAACGAAATCAACAAATAATTTAAACTTCATTAATGTACTTTTTATTAACATAATCTTTCAGAAAGAACAATATATATTATTTATACTAAATAACAGATTTGAATTCTAAATTTTGTAATTAAATTATTGATAAAAAATTTTAATCAATTTGGGATATTGAATAATTTAATGATTATTTTATTGATTTACTCAAATGCACATATAATCATTTAATTAATTTCTATACCAAAATATTCATTTTATATTCTGAACATTTTGAATTTTGACGTTATTCAAACAGGATATTGAACCATCAACTAATCGCATTGCTTCTTTAACTGCTTCACAATATCCTGTCATCACTGTTTTAAAAGAGGATTTTCATTTGCAGTTATTATATATCTTAGAAGCAAATACAAATAACTTTTCACATAAGTTTATTTTTTATTCAGGAATAGTATTACATTTATTAAAGAATATTTATTAGCTAAGAAATATGTAAATATTATGCTGCCATGTTTTTTTTTATTTTTATATTCCATTCGAGAAATCTTCTTATATTATGCACATATACTTTGTATTCATAAAACTATTGTACTAATAGTAAAGGTTTTAAACAGATATGACTTTTCTATAAAAAAAAATGTTCTTTTTCTATATAATCAAATCAATTTATGTATATAAGTAATATATCAATACATACGTAGATGCGTACATGCACATATGCAATAAATGATTTTTGTCTGTATTTTGATGTTTTGATTTTACAAGTACTTTTGTTGTATTTTTTCTTTGTTATGTGATATAGTTAACAGGTATTTATACCACCTAGTAAAAAAGGTGGTTTTAAATAAAATTCATTTTTAATTTTTAATTTTGAAAAGAGATATTAAAATGAGTAAAACAGTGTATAGTTTACTAAAAATTACAAATATTATAAACTGGGTGCAATTTATATCCCAAAATAATCAGCCACGTGAGAACAGTCGCAACGTTCTTTTATTTTATCACACTTTTAGTTCAATTCGAATTTGAACGTAAGGTTTGTGATACTTGTTTTCACGGCGCTACTGCGCCCTTGGATGTACTCCATAAAATTTATTTGAGGGTTTAAAATATAAAGTACGTTAAAATGTTGTCATAAGTCCGAGGAAGAGTTAAAATTTTTAATAGTTGAAAGCTTTTGTTAACTTTTTATAGACCTATTTTAAAAATATTATTAATAGTAATCAATGATTCAACATCTGACACGGTTAACGTATTTTGTATTATAAATTACAATTTCGCAAAAAAAAAGCATATTACTGATCTATAACTTTCGACTTAGAATGGTTTTTAGCTTGTTTGAAAAAGAACTCATACGAATCTCGGCTTTGATAACGAAATAGCATTTCTATGTAGATTTTTTCGAAAACTGAAATTGCCTGTGTATGCGTATGAGTGTATGTGCGCGCGGGCGTGCATATGTGCATATGTGTGTGAGAGGGGAGAGTGAGTGCTGATTTCAACTGTATTTTATAACTAGTTTTTCTATGTAGATGAATTTTGGTTTGTATTAGTGAATTAATGAGTATCACGATTAACCTTATTTGTTATTAAAACTATTCGCTGATATAATTGTTCGTTAGACTTGTATAAATATTTTTTATTGTTATGAAAACATGATAAACATAATGAGTTGCTATTAGATCAATATTAAGTTATTCAAATTCTGATCATGCGTTCTTTTTATTACAATTCAAAAGGTGATATGTTTGTAATGGTACGTACTATATGAGGTATTTTTTGAATCTTTTAACAATGCACCGTTTAGTATGGTTACACGGAGAGAACAACGCAAACTGACTATCCAAACCAGTTCTATCTGACTAGATTTCCAGAATCCTTTTCCTCAGCGGTAAAGTCTGTAAACGGTCGTTCATGCGAGCCCGGGAATACATCGACTCATTAATCCGAACAAAAGAGTTTTTGATGACTACGTACCAGCGTATATACTGCACCCACATAGGGCCCGCTGGATAAAAAGGAAACTCAAGCGTTAAATTCGTGTCAGTTTAATGAAATCGGGGTTATTGACAACGGAAGTCAACACCCTTCCACTTCCCTCGAACAACGTATACTCGCGCTATGTTCCCATCAGTGGATCCAAGTCAACGACCGAAACACCAACAACGATCTCTCATCGCTAAATGGCTTTTTACATATCGGCTCAGGCCTCAGAATCCTGTCAAAATAAAACCCGAGCGCAGTAGCAACATCCACTGGCAGAGCGTCGCCGGCAATAGTATATATACATATATATAGCAGCCAAAACGACGAGCGGTCTGCCGGCTGATGGACCCCAATCATCTGACAATTCGTTAGCAGTGACCCACTGTGCAAGCCCGACTGGGGGAACTCACCAGCGTAGGTGTGTGTATATGTGCACGCGTACGCGCGTTCGTACGTGAGCCGCCGACACTAAATATAATGCAGCCTTGCCTCCCGTACTCCAATTACTAGAGCAGTGGCGAGTAGCTAGGAGAGCACCTGCTTTGCATGCGCATCAGGCACCAATCAACTCGACTTCCACGCGCGCCTTCGGTTTCCGCTCTCCTAGTGTCCGCGTCATGTATGTAGGGCTCCCACACGTGACCGAAACCAAGGACGGCCGATACGAAGACTATGCTGATGGACGTGCGAGCACGCGCACGCGCGCGCGGGAAGACCGATTTTTCGGCGGTTAATTCGCTAGAATTTATGCCATGGATTATATACGTGCCTCATTCTCGCGGCCATTAATTGTTAATTGCCTGTGGAAACTGATCGCGACGATTAGCGCTGGCGCGCGACTTCGGCTAAGGCCGAGAAGAGTATTAGCCTTGCGAGCTTTACTGGTGATTAAAAGTGAACATTAGTTGATACCGATATGTTTGATTGACTTTTTCTATTCATTTTTCGTTTAGAAGTTTTTCAATCTAATTATTCCCAATTTAATTTTGTATTTTATACATAAAATAATAGATAGTTTTGTTAACTTTAAAATTAAGCAAAATAGGGTTACTAGGATAAAGATCCCAATAAAGGCTTGAAATAGATAAGGAAATCGAATAAATCGTTTTTAAGATTCTTAGTAATGAATCTGTAAAAAAAGAGTTTGAAATGATCGACTAAATTTTTAAAGTACTAGAGGTTTGAACAGCGTGCGTTGCGCGCCCTAACCTGGAAGGCGTTTAAATTTCCTGACTTAGATGCATGCGCACTACATGAGCCAATCACATAACGTTTATCTTGGCTTCACAACATCCGGTCATGACTTTTTTATATAGGGATGTATTTTAGTGATGCAAAATAAAAAAGAGCATTTGCAATCTATTTACTCCAGAACTGCATATCTCTTTTATTTCTTACAGAACAAATGATATGAAATTATAAATACAAAGATTTTATACAGTAACCATTATAAATGTCTGAATGGTTATTACTGTAAGATGATTCGACGGACAGTATAAATTCGTGAATATGAAGCAAATTGGTTGCACTATCAAGAAAGTGGAAGGTATGGCAGGTGTACTTGAGGTACCACGTGACCTACGTAGCTATAATAATTGTTTGTGACACGGTATAGCATTTTAAATTAAAGAGAAACCTTTTATGAAAATGTTCGAAATGTTCTTTAACACATAATATAGGTGATTGATTTTTGTACACACAACAAGTTGCTTTACATTCACGAATAAATGGGTATCTATATTATATATTCTATAGTAAAGTGAAGTATAAGTTTACGAAAAATATTATTTCAGCAATGAAAACCTGTAGTGGACTATAGTTCGTATTAAGGACTGTAAAGATAGTCCATAATACAATCTTGCATGTTTGATTTTAATCATAAGTAGGTTGAGGCAAAATTCTCTGAGTTAACATTATAAGATAATTCGATCGATATCACCGGCCTGTGATATGTTGCACTTATTCAATCACGACTATTTGATAAATTTAGGGCGCCTCAAGAAACGAAGCATCCTCTCTTATTTTGAAAACAAACTAAATAGTTATAAAAATATACAGTAGTTTATGTGAGCAAAGAAATGTACTTTATAAAACTATTGTCAAAAAAGGAATCCGTACGTGTGGTAAATATCTCAGTAATCTTTACACGATACTCAACAATATATTAAAAGGTTTAGTCCTAATTAATATTAAGGTTTAGAGAGAATAACCAAGAATATTTTACAAGTGCACTTTTAAGATCTCTGAATCATGATAGGAGAAACGGAAAATCTCGCACGAATATCGCAAATGTAATTGAATCGGCAAACTTAAATCCTATCAGTCGTCACGCTCTATGTAACAGTACTGTTTCTCATATAGGGATAATACTAGTTATGAAACTTGACCTTCAGCAACACGTTATAAAATAGTTAGATAGCGTGTAGTATTATTATAAAAATATTTTTAAAGCATAAAATTGTTTTATTTTATACTACTTTACTTAATACTCAAGATTTACTTATTCGTATAATATATTCAAGTTTCTAACTAAACTTTCTTTGAAAAGATTGTTGAAAAAGATTTTACAACATTGGTAAAATCAGTTGCTGGAGTCATAGCAGCCATTACACTTTATAGCACTAAACTGTCCCGGACGTTTTCTATAGAGCGTTAGAAGGTGGTTTGAGAGTTCAACCAATGAGAAGACTGCATTTGCATGAAATACAGGGGGCAATGCCCATACGTTCAACTCCCTCAAAGCCCGTATTGAAATGAATCAAAATAAATTGGCATGTTTTGTCAATTCTTTAATTACATTATATCTTTAATAGAATAACACGGTTATTCTCAAGAACAAAATAGATGAGCAATACAAATAGGTTTAAAAGAAGAGCATTAAAGAAGTGAAACCAAATGAAACAAGTAATCAACACTTTATACTGCAGAAACTCATTCGACCGAATTTTAAAGTACTATTAGTTGTATTCCAAGACAATTCTAAAAAATAGAATATTTACAATTAAAATTACTTGGTGTATGATTTAAATTACTTTATAATTAATTTTCATCAACACGAAAAAAATAAAATAGTAAAATCAACTATATTAGTGAAGTAATAATTCCATTTTTCCGAAAATAGAAATTCTACTCTTAAAAAATGGAGATTCTGCATTTCAAAATGGAAATTCTACTGATATTTTTTAAAGTAAAATGAACTTGCCACTTTAGAGTCAAATCAAGTATCGAAAATGTGGAATATATACTGATTATTTTTTACTATAAATCATTTTCCCTACTTTATTCGATAATTACTGGTTATGTAAATCAATACTGAATTTGTTTTATAAATACTTTAATAATGGATATCGAAAGAGCGGCTATTTTTAAAATATTAGCGCTACATAAAAGAAAAAAGTAAGGCTATCATTTTGCATCGAGATGTATAAAGCAAGCACTGCTGCCCCTCCGGCGTCGTATCATATTCGTAAATTATATATACACTCACACGTCGGTGATCGGCTGAGGTGCAAGTTCTGCTACCCCACCAACGTACCGATTGACTTTTAAATAATTGTTTTTATTACATTTACCAGTCATATAAATATAAAGACCGAATATAAAGGTATCAACTATAAAATTCAACTATAAAATCAACAACGACAATGCTTTTCGTATTTGTCATTAACCTCTCGATCTTTTAATCAGTAATGTCAGAGATTCGTTCGGTCCGTGCCCCGCAAGGACACAATTTGATAATACGGAATAATGAGCAGCTAGTCATCTTTTACATTTATCCTTTACAACCGTCAAACGTTCGCCGACGGGACAAGAGAGCGAAAGAGAGATAGCGTCGAAACAAAGCGGCTTCCCCGTGATTCCGCCGCCCCCGCTCGGCACACGCTACTGAATTCAGCGATATATAGGTATGCGCGTTGCCTGTACATGTATATATATGTGCGCATACATGATGTGCGCAAGCGCGAGCCATTCGCATGGCCCACTAAAGCGCGTAGATTTGCAAGCTCGTTTCGCTCGCTCCTCTCCTACTACATCTACACTCGGTGCAAACGCGCGTGGACGTGCGCGAAGTAGCGCGTAGGCAATCTAGCAATGAGCGAGCTAAGAGAGCGAGCGAACTGGGAGAGGCCCGGCATCGCTTGGCGTGCGTAATGCGCCTTAATCGGCAATCAGCCGGGCGTGCACGAATTGTCGTTGCTGAAACAGCAGCAGTATAGCAGCAATGCGCGCTCGTGTCCTGACTTTTCTGTGGGTCCTCGGTAAAAGGTAGTGCAATGCAGAGAAAGAGAGAAAGCTATCGATCGATAATTATATCGATGTAGGTTTTATAGCAACGGCGTTTTGTATTGTACCCTTTTTTATGGCTTTGAGCGTTTTAAGATTCATGTATGATTTGGTATTGTCATGTTATATCATATATAACGTGTTTTTCAGTTAAACATAGCGTGAATGAATTTCTACACAGATTACCGGTAAAGTCATAGCAATTTGTGCGATCAAATTTACCCTAACATTACGGCAAAGATTATTTTGATCCCCCGAGTCATTGTGAATCATGCTTATTTTTGTTATACTATCATGATAATTTCCATCACATACTTCCTGAAGTCTGACAATTGTAATTTTTCCGTTAATTCTTAATGACCTACGGGATATATTCTAAATGTGGAAAAAAGGGCGCTTGAATCTCTATATATAGCTTAAATATATTAACCGCATAATGAAAAACGTACTTCTCAGATTCATCTACATATATATGCATCAATGTATATTTAGAGATTTCGCGAAAGATTTGACTATTATTCATGACTTTACTTTTACCTTTACTTTTACATTTACTTTTTTGAAATATTCTGAAGTACAAGAAAACATTTCAACGTTCTAAAATGAGGAATCAAAATTACTGCAACCTTCTAACGCGACACAATAAAAATACTTTTTCTTTAGAGATACTTCTCTTGTTACGTTACAGTATTAAGTTTGTTATCGCAAATTCGATATGTATTTTGAAAGGTATAAATGTAGTTATTATTAACGTGCGTCATTTAGAAAATATTTAGACAAACAAAATAAATGAAATAAACAAATAAAAGTTGGTTGCGCAAAATTGATAAATTCAAATGTAAAAGTATGATAAATAAAATGATATTCCTTTCTGAATCAGAAGTTGCAAAGCATTAAATTTCCTAATGTCTTTATTGCTCATAATCGATACGTTAAACGCAAGATTCTGATTAAAAAGAAGTGTGATACTTACATCACGATTCCAGTGCAGTATATAGGGTATTGGTATCTCGTGCGGAAAGTCAAGATCGCAATTGAAGACGACGTACTCGCCGACAGCTGCGGTAAGGTAACTTGGCTCCTTTTCCTCCTCCAGAAGGAGACCAAGGCCCACAACTGGAAATATATATATATTGCTTAATTTTATCCATCTAATTTTTACCGGTTGATGTGAGGCAAACTCGGAAAGCCAATATTATTGCACATACTAATATATATGTAGAACATTATTTCGATATTTTATTTATCTACCGATTTACTGCTCAAAACCGATGATTTATTATCATAGCACAATAATAATATTTCAAGTTTTTCATTATTTTAAAATATCAACACTACATTGATACTTATCGAAAACTGCACTTATTTCCAATATTCTTATACGTTTATAACTTTATATTGTAAAAAGATCAGGGAATGAAGTATTTAATAAATGTTTGATATTCTATAGCACATATAACTTTCCAAAGTTTATCAATTATGTTGTATATAGTTGGTGCTTTTATTTGATTGTTAGTTCGCATGATTGATACACACTAATTTTGTAAAAATGTTGATAATTTTAAAATGTCTATAATGTTTTTATTTTTTGTTTGGCTTTCTTGCGCAGCAAATATACACCGGCGACGAATGAAATTTGTGTACGGTCTTGTTCATTGACTCATTTATATGTACACATATTCTAGTTCACAATCACTAGTTCATTTGTATGTAATTTCGTTTTCGAGTTATTTTAACAAACAAAATACACTTTGAAATTTTATGAAAATATAATTTTTTTCTTCCGGTAATACTAAGATTAGATTTTCAACCATATTTTCGAACTACTTTTTCTTTTCTAAACGATTTTTCTGATAGCTATTTAAAAGATTAGTAAACATTTAAATAGTTCATTTAACATTTGGGTTTAAAATTGTATGGATTTTATTGAAATAAATGTAATCTTAAGTACTGAAACAATATATACTTTGTTTTTTGAATAACTTTTAGATATTCCCACTGGAAATAACACAAAATAAGAATATTTTATGTTTAAAGAAGTTAAATACTAGTATATTAAAAGCAAACATTTTATCTTAGTAAAGTACAAAAAGGAATTTAATTTACGCTTAAAATTAATTTCATTGTGCATCTAATATCAAAAGTCGTTTCCTATTTTAATGTCGTATACATATGAAATCGTGATGTAACAACTGTCCTAAAAATAAAAACATTATTCACATTTTAAATTTTACGATTTCCTTGAAGAATTTTTATGGTTTCAGTTACCATGACATTTGTCTTACATTATAAAGCTACGTATTAAAGTGTATGAAAATTAATGTTCTCAAATCATTTTCATGCTATGTGCCTAATAGATTGTACATCTTGCATTTGAAAAATATGTATTGTTTTTCTTTAAGACTACCAATGCGTACACTATGGATTACGTGTATATCTTGAAATGATATCTGGAACGACTTACCCTTGTAAAATAGTAGAACGAAAACAAATAAGTGGCTTTTTCTCACGATGCTCGTAAACATGGTTTGCTAGATCGTGATCTTATCACCATATAATACTACTAGTCATAGGATCACCAAAACCGAAGCGTAATATAAAGCGATGTTATCGTAAATTATCACTACTGGTCGCTGTTACACTGTGGTAAGCGGTGCGAGTAAATCATTACTGCCATCGCCGTTGCTCGTCATGAAAAAGAAAACTCGACTTTTGCACTTGAAGACTTTGAAAATCACTACCGGTGCGGAATAGCCTTACGTCAACATCCTTCTTTCTTGCGGTGTCGCCGATAATCTCGCACTTTCTCCCTTCGTTTGCAATCCCGAGCACTGGGACACTACACACAGTCCGGAGCGTCGAAAGCCGCGGATGCAAATTCGAGCTTCTCGTGGCTGTACAAAGCCGCGCGAGAAGGAGACGGAGGAGGAGGAGGAGGAGGAAGAGGAGGACGCGAAGAAGGAGGAGAAGGAAGAAGGGACACACGGAAAGAAACAAAAAGAAAGAGCGACGGGGAGGAAGAGAGCGGCACTGTATATGAGTCGGAGCTCGCGCGTCGTCGACGGAGATGACCGAGCAATTGCGCGCAACGCGCTCGTGGCGACAGAACGAGCGTAAGGGACGGCCTTAGTGTGAGCGGCTTCTGTGCTGCATGGTGGGGGCATAATAATTTCACGTTTACTGAGCTTGCTTGTCACATTGTTACACTGAATCACTGCCGCGCAGCGGCTGCTCTCATCCTCCCGCTGCGCAGGATAGAAAGGTCCTTAAACTAATGTGTTCTATTAGCGGAGCGCGCGCACCAGTCTTCTTTTTTTCCAGTGGTCCAACGTCTATCTCTGTCTCGGTACTTCAAGGTTGCAAGTGCTCGACTGAGCTGTAATTGGATTATCGTCGACGGGAAATTTAGTTTGAGCTTCTGCTCCGCCGCTGTTGCTTCTGTAATTGCCGAGAACGCGGCAAAAATGTGCGGATTCCTCGCTTTCTTACTCTCCTTCGTACTCTCCCCGTCTGTCTTCCGTCGCCGGAGCGAGTCATTCCGAGTTTTCGTACCAATTGAGACACTTGCGATGACGCGTGCGTTTGAGAAAGGGATCCGAGAGAGACTCGCATTAAAAAAAAAACTACGGCCGGCTGATTCTATGGGTTTACTTCTTTGAATTGGTTAAATAAGTTTTACTGTAAGAGTAGACGACATTATTCCCGAGTGAGCTCGGAGGGTAATTTTTATATTAAACGATAAAGCGCATTTGAACTTGAAAATTTAGACCTTTACATCTAACTTGCACCGTTTTAATTAAGCTATACCTATATAAATAAGCGAATTGGATAATATAGATATCTGAATATATTTCTTGGATTATATTTATAATTAAATATTCAAAGTATTATTAAGTACGGTAATGCGTTTTTTTATTCAATTTTTTCCTGTGTGAGGTTTAACACAGTTCTAACTTTAGTTTAAACAAACATAATACTTCTAGAACCACTTTAAAAACCGCTGCCAATTCATTGGCCCATGGCTTCCTCAAACTTAATTTGCCGATTCCTTTAATTAGACTGTGGGAAAAACGATCGTACAGGCAGCAATGACGAGAAAAGTCAATTGCAATAATTTTATTTTTTATTTTTGTTTTAGAAAATATATGTATTGTAATACTCTTTCGAATTCTACCCGTCCGATTCAGATACATAGAGGCGTTCTCGAGAAATTACGATTTGAAAAAGATGCTAAAAAAAATTTTAACCTTAAATATTTCTGAAATTTATGGAATTTTGATTTTGCCCAAAGAAGTCGGCTAAGAGCTATCCATAATCTACGTCTGTAAGGAATTTTGAAACGATTCACACAATTTAACTCCCGTAATCGTTGGACATACAAAACTCGAGAATGAATTCAAATTTTTACAGATTATAGCTATTTATATTCTACATTATCATGATTTTTTCAGATAAAAATTGACTGTTTAGTTTGGGAGTTATAAACTTTTAAAAAAGAACACGTTTTTGTTAATAACAAAAGAACGGTAATAGCTAGAATTTTTTTTTAGAAAATATAGGTATTTTAATTCTCTTCTGAATGCTACCCATCCGATTAAAATATCTCGATCCTATCATTAAAAAAAGCAAAAATAAATTTTGAGAAAATCGAAAATTCGAAATAAAAAAAAAACTCATCGGCCCAATCAAAAAAGGGATTTTCGACCCGCCATCACACAAAAATAAACAAAAAAAGTGAGACCTGTCCGGTTAAAATCGATCGAGAAGAAGCTGAGACTTAGGCGTATACACACACACATACATCCATACAGACATTTTACAAAATTATTATGTATTTTGATTCATAACACCTCGGAACATAATTATAACATATTTTTACAACAACTCAAAAATTACTATCATAAAGCTTCCTCGAGGAGGAAGCAAAATATTTCATTTTAATTTTTAATTTGCAAAATAATTAGTAAAATTGTTACTAAATTGCATAAGTGTGTATGATTTTTCATGCAGAGATACTGTCTTTTCTCTTTAATTATTCGGAGATATTATGTATTCTGAAAATATACCTGTACATTTCTGTAATATTTTCAAGATACACCTATTAGAATATTTTAACCGTTTACCTTATCGGATGAGCAAAAAATTGTAAATGAAAAATATTTTTAACGAATATAACTATAATTCTTATGGAATTTTGAAATGTAATAGGTACAAAATATGGTTATATAAAATTATAAACATCAGTTGAGCCTTAAAAACCACTTTGTAATTTTCAAATTATTACAAAGCGAAATTTAAAAGCCAACAATGAATTGCAATATATGGTAATTTGCTCAGTGGTATAATCTCAATATAATTAGCGTAATTCATACCAAGTCTTACATTAGTTTATCATGTGCCAAATACCGCAGCTAGATCAGTAATATGGAACGTATGTAAGTAAGAAAACTAATATTCATTTTTTTAGATTTTTCGTAAAAAGATTAAAAAATAATTCAGAGATTCTGAATTCAAAATTATGAACCTTTTTTTTTAACATATCTTGGCTAAGTTTACTACATTGATGACATTAACCATGTTATGTTCAATAACTCAAGTAATGAGATTATTCTCAATTTGAAATGTCGTTTGAAAAATTGGGTTCTGTTTTCTTGTGTTACGTATGAAAGGATAGACTGAAAAAGTCGCGTCAAAAGTATGCGACGAGCGGGATTCGAACGCACGATCTCGAGGTTTGTAGGCCCGCGCTCTACCACTGAGCTAACGTCGAGATGCTTGCTCGAGAGTATCGCGATTGTCTAATCCTTATCGTGAAGCGGATGCATCAGGGCTCAGATGACGGTCGAGCTGATCCCGTGACACTTAAAAGTTAAGGAATCGTAAATTTTGGTACAGATAGTGTTCGACTTACTTAGTTAAATGTTGCTGGGAAGGACTAGAGCTGCAGATAGTGTCAATTTTTAATATATTATTCTTCACCGATCATTTTCTTGTTTTGTACATGAAAATGGTTGTGACACAATATCGCAAACTACCATCCGATTTCGATAATCAGTTGCCTGTCTACAATTAATTTATAAGACTGTAAGACCGATGTAAAAATTCTTATCAGTGAATGGTAAATTACAGTCGACGTAAGTAATATTTGTAATTGTCTACAATTAAATTATCTAATAAGTATAGGCCGCCGCCTTTGAGAAACTAATTTCTTTGAAACTTTGAAGATTGATTTCTCGCACTTGAAAATGAAGCCCAGTAACTCATAGTTTTGTCTACTAGACCCTTCTTTCCAAGATAAAAGCTATCAAATTTCAAATTCGTGTTTATGTTGGAAGTCGATGTTTCTTCCATTGGCCACTACTTTGCAAATATTTGTACTACAGAAATAACAAAGGAATAGAATAAAACTATACAAGTTCAAAAATATTGATTTTTTGGAAAAGTTATTAGTGACTAAAATTAAGAAGATTTTGGAACCTTTTTTCACGCATTACTTCGTTCATGTCCTTACATCCCTTCATATCTGCTGTGACCACAGTTAGCACAACAGACATTATTAAAACATGTAGAAGACCTCTTGTGATTACTTGCAATAAGAGTACCATAATCGAATCTTCCACAATAGAAATACCCTGAAATAACTGGTTCGTAAGGCCGAACTTTAAAAGTGCTCTACATGTGGAGTTGAAGACTGATAGAAAGAATGATTTGAGCCAAAGCCTTACGACTTAAAAATTAAGATGCGAAATTAAAATTATCAAAAATATGGTGATATTATTAATAAGTAAGTTAAATTCAACTAAGTATTTTGAAATATTTTGATAATTTAAATTTCATGTCTTACGTATTAAATTATAGGGCTTTGGCTTAAATAATTCTTTTTATCAGTGACATAGATCAAGTTATCAAATGGCAGTTTTGAACGAGAAGCGGCGGAGCTTTTCGAAACGAGTGCCGCGCTACCCCGCGGCGAACAAAGAGAAGTTAAGGCAGTGCTACGGAAGCGCGGAAGTGAACAAATTGTTTTTCTACCGAGAAATGTGTTTTTTTCTGTACAAGAAGAAATCGTGTGCACTCTTAAATTTGTGAATTCAAGTTATAGGAATTTATGTATTAAATTGAAATTGAACAATAGTGCTTTATAGGTAATGAAATCAAGAACAGTTGGTTTTCATTTTTGGAGTTTATTATAGTATAAGACAGTGCTAATTTATGTTGGAGGTGTCAATATAATGTGTGCAGGTGAATATCATTTATTAGAATACATCACTATTTCAGACAATAAAATCTTAACTATATCATAGTGATATAGAGTTGAGAATTTTCAATTTTAGATACAAAATTAATAATTTTATTTTCCCTGAAACATTTTTTAAAGCTGTTTATACTCCGTAATATTATTATTTTGTTATGGTAAAACACTATTAAAAAGCCGTATTATACTATAGTCAGAACAGAAATTACTTAATAATTAAGCTTAAACATTATATTGTTAGTAAATTGAAAAATCTATAAAAAGTGACAAATACTTTTAGGACACGAAAATTTTCTATTGATTTTGACTAATATTTATTTATTATCATATTTCCAGAGAAGTCAAACAAATATTGTAAAAAAGTTTATAAATGAAATTTATAAAATGAAAATTTTTTCATTACTAATAATTCTCATTTTTCACGAAAAACCAGTGAATACAACAATAAACGACTGGATCATTTTTATGAAACATTCTATTAGTATTTTAAATATATATCAACTTGTAATATTCATTGATCATAATAATAATTTGAATACAGGAAGTCTGAATGAATTACTCCAACATGTAGTTAGCGATACACGAATTATTCTAATAGATCATAATATATTAATGAATAAAAATGAAAAGTATATTTCAGCAATGAGAGTTTTTCTGGAATCAAGAGTATTGGTACTTTATATTACTTTATATAACAATGAAACATCAATTTACCTACATAACTTAAGAAATCTCTTGAATTTCATTATTTATGTTTCGCCAATACGACCAAGACCAAAATTTCTAGTCTTGATTTCGTCTAATACTACCTCATCTATTACTACAAGCTTAAAAAATATTTGTGAAGACGCTTGGAATTTAAAATATTTAGATTTTTCAATAATGGCTATTGTTCACAGAAGAAACTTTGAACTTTATAGTTACAATCCATTTATAAAAACTAAGAATAACCATAAAACTGTTCTGTTTCCTGATAAACTTTATAATATGAATAATTATACTTTAAAAGTGGATGCTCCTGATGTTCTCAAAGTTTTTATTCGCAAAAATAAAAAGTTAACAACAGAAAATATTGATCAAAGTGACAAATTTCTAAAAATTATTTCCAAAACCTTAAATTTTAGTATAAAATATATTTTTAACGCATCAACAAGCTTCAGCAATAACAACCTAATGATTAATACTTTTAATCAATTGGAGAAGAATGAAATCGATATGACGTCTATTACATATCCAGTTGGAACACGTTCGTATGGTAGAAATTTTCTAATTAGCAGATGTATGTTTGACATAAGATATCCACTAGTGGCACCAATTATACCTGTAATAAAAATAAGGCTGACTTGTGACATGTTAATTAATATTTTGTTTATTCCAATGAGTGTTATTATGATTCGTCTGATAGCGATGTTACTACACTTTCCTAAGAAACAATGGTCAATTTTCCAAATCTTACAAATCATACTAGGTAAATGTATTCCTCAGCCACATGGATTAGCCGAAAGAATTATTTTCTTCCTTGCTGTTATTTTGTCAATAGATCAAGTAACTGACGTCATCTCAAAATTAACCAGTTTGAAATACCAGTATGGCCATATTGAATTCAACACCATCGACGATGTGGTACGATCGGGATTACCTATCTATACCGTTCAGCGATTGATTAAAAAAGAAGACATGCCGAGTATCCTTCGTGACAGCAGAGTTATTGACATCAGCTCACCACAATGCTTAGATATGATTGAAAAGGAAAAGAACGGATTGTGCTTGGTTAATAGCTTCTTTGCTAACAGGGAGGTAATGAACAAGATAGCGCTCCAGAACAAGACATCTCTGAAAATTACGAAACTGACGTTTTTCCCGGACAAATCAGCTTTTTTGTATGAGAAAGCTTCGCCAATTGCTCACAAAATCGACGAACTTATGGAGCTAGTGGTCGAATCTGGGATTCCATGCTTGTGGAAGCAACAACCACAAAAATCCAATAATAACGAGATAAAAACTTTATTGCGTGATATGGAAAATGTCTCTCTTGACACACTTGCGATAATATTATCAATAGGATATTTACTGTCGATAGCAGTTTTTTTGCTTGAATTGTTAATTGAAAAGCTTATGTTCTTAAAGAGGGTTTTCCTCAAAATCAAAACCAATATTTTTTAAGAAAGTTGAAATGTAAGTCGTGATTATTACAAATTTCGTTCGAAATTTAATTTAGATTTTATATTACTTCCTAGTACTATTAATTTGAGGACCCAAGTAAACATCCATTAAATATGCTTCTTAACAAAAGATCATCTTTCAAATGTGCACCAAAAATTTTATTAAAATAGACAAAAAATTATTTCACCTTAAATCTTGCACTTATTTGGATAGGGAAATCGAGTTAATCAAAGAAACTAATTGTAAATTGAATTTTGTATTTGATAGTCCAGTTCACAGATTTCATAGAGTATAAAATGCACTTAATATTGACGTATAGAGCGTTGGAAGTGTTTGTGCGCTTAAAAATAATATAAGATATCTCACGTTGAAGGAAGGTACCTATGGTTGTGTGAAGTAAATATCAATAAGGAATGTATAAAGCAATAGGAGCATATCTATGCAGTATCTATGCAAATTTAAGTATCTACATACGAATTTATCTGTGTAAATGGGAGAGTATTAGAAAAGTTAATTTTTAAATTTTTTACTACTGAATTTAGCATGAAATCTTGATTATTAGCAAACTTTACCCTTATATATTACAACTTTTTCTTCATTTCTCCTGATTATTTTTTTTTTAAAACTTATATTTGGACAGGCTCTACTCAATAGCATTAGTTTTTTACGTTTCATTACATTCCCCTATTTACTATACATATCCATGGGCATCCGGCTTTTATTAATAAATAACAATAAATTTACCCTGACCTGTAATATTCTTTGTTTGTATTACCTTTGTGATGTAAATAAAATAAAAAGAATAAAATAAAATGATTATTCAGACTCAAGATTTATACCTGTTATTAAATTTTCATTTTAGACTTGAATACTATTTTGGTTCTTTGCAATGTATTTAAATCCACTTGATATGCCATACAATAATTATAGATACTTACAAGGAGAGTATCTCAGATCCGGATTACGGATTTCGTTCAAACTTTGAAATATGTTTTTAGATGCTA
>JAYJLV010000011.1:25389047-25431899 GCA_036873485.1 Torymus texanus | reverse complement strand
ATATTTTAGCATCTAAAAACATATCTTAAAGTTTGAACGAAATCCGTCATCCGGATCTGAGATACTCTCCTTGTTAGATGAAGATGAACTGTTTTACTGCTTCATCTGTATTTTAGATAGGGCATAATGGTATCTTTTCACTATCAAATTCACCATCACACGTAATACTCTCTGAGGTCCAAAATATCTCTTTGAAAATATTTCATAAAATATTATGGTACTTGATATGAATCTTTAGAAAATATTCATATAAATGCGTGCACCAGTGGTTCACGTGCGTGTGTATATACACTTGTCCGATTTGGATTAAGGACAGCTTATTTTATTTGTTTTCGTATTTTAAATAATTATACACTAGAATAAAAATCCGTAGTTTAAATTTTAATTTCATTTGGGCTAGATCAGAGCACATCTTGTCTGTTCTGACCAGGAAGTATAAACTAGCCCCGCAAGCGTGCGTGCAAAGGATATACCTTATATATACCCGGCACGTAGTATCAGAATTATTTTGTTGTCGTATCAGAATGAAATATAATTTATTTTTATTTAATCAGATCAAACTATAAATGAGGCTTATGTTTCATTTTTAAATATCGATAAGTGGCTTCCAAAAAGGTTAATCAAAATTACTTCTACAAAGGGCTTTACTGATTTTTGATAGGGGATTTCCGCAAGTTTTAATTGAATCAATATTACTTATGTATTTTTAATTCTCTAGAAGCAGGATGACATTTACTGACATATAAAAACAAATTTACTTCTTATTGTAGTGTTGTTATTATAATAGGTCGAGTATATATGTATAATAAAACACAAACATATATGCCAATACATTGGCACTTTGCTTCTGTAAAATTTATATAATTTCACATGCTTACAATATAACAAGTGACAATTTTTCATAAATTTTTCGATACGAGAAAATTCTACTTTTCTATAGTTATTGTCATTATTATGTAATTATGTATTTGAACAAAATTAAGTAAAAAGTTTTAAAATATATTAAAAGATAGTATATACAGAATATCTCAATTGAACAAATAATTATTACTCTTCGGTCGATCTCTCGTTCTCCAAGCAATATTCTTGTCGAGCTTGCGGGACCGCCGTCGCAAGCGCTCGCGTGCAGCACTTACGTCACATCCTCGTGTGTGACTGACTATATGACTAGCCGTCGCCGTTGCTGCTGTCGCCGTAGACTGCCCACAGCCTTGCCACGCTGTTGAGAGATAATGGGGATCCGCAGCGTTGCTGATTGGCCGCGTGTAGAGCATGGCTCAATGGGAATAATGCCGGCGCGAAATGACGCTGACGCGCGTGTGTGACGTAGCGCACACCTGTTCGGTAGTGGCCGGAAGAGGAGCGCCGCTTGACCCACTGAAATTTCAATTCGCGAGCAACATTTCCATAGGGATTGTGGTGGAATTATTTATAGTTTCTACACGTGTATGGGTATTTGGATAGAAGTACGTATGGAACCGATGAATAATGTATTGTGTATACTATACCTTGTTTTACAATTAAAAGGTCCGTTTTTGATGGATATGCTAAGAGTAAACAGCAACTAAATTAATTTTATAAAATTATATCTGATTGGCGGTGTTTCCAGTAATGTAATTAAATAAATATAGTTTATTATTTGTCCGTATTGTATATTTTATACTTAATTTACCCATGACTTTTCAGATTTTCATAGTCATAAGAATTTTTTTGTTTTTTATTTAAAGTTTACAAATAATTAAAATTTCTAATTCTGTTCTTCTTTCATTATCTTAAGTATAGTGCTTGAAATATAAGAAGTTGAAGAAGCTCTAATTCTGTGATACCTTAAAAAAGCCACATACCGTACTCGTATTTCAAATGATATTGTCGTTCCACTCTGGTTTCAACTAACTCTGACATGTTTTAGACGAGCAAAATCAGGGAAATTGTAGTAATTTGCATTAATCCACATATCAGATGCCTTGCGCAAATGATTTTGAACTTTATGTACTGCATCTAATTTCTTGTAAAATCTTCATGATGCATAACTGAGATTGCTTGACACCTAGAAGTACTTGGTTTATATTTTTTATTGCTACAAAGAATTGTCAAACGTTCATAATACCAAAAATTTATAATAAGATGCAATTAATTAAGTTAAGGTAGCACATACGTATACATATAACATCAAGATAATTTAGACTCGATGTTGTAACAAATGCTAGCAAAGATATGCTCCTAAAATAAAAGCTAATATTTGTTTTTTTTTTATAAAATACATTATAAGGAATATATTATCGAAGATATTTCAATATATAAAAGAAAATCAGTCTTCTAATATCTTTTTGGAAATTCGTTATCTAGGCACTTTTATGTTGTAACAATGTTAACCTTACAATGGCTGTGATTTAAAATAATATAGTAATCGAATTTACAATTACAATTTTGAAATAATTGAAATTTTTTCTATCCGATATACATAAATTCACGTACTTTAATTAAAATATAAAGATTATTTTTTTCAAAGGTACTGCAACTTTTAATACTTTATTATTATTCTTCATATGATTAAAAATGTATAAATATAAATTGATTTATGAAAACTCATGTAGTTAAATTTAATTTATTTAATTATAATTAAAGCAAACATAGTTTACAATCATTGAGAATGATTTGAGTCCTTACGAAGAACGGCATTGTTTTACGACTAACGTTTGATTTTAATATTGAAGATGGTGTATAAAATAAAGCTGAAACCCGCTCGAAAGGTGAATCACATTGTTCCGTTGATTTTCCAATAATATTTTCCTTATAAATCATCAAAAGTTAAGGAAAAAAGAGAGTATTGATTTTTCAATATATATTTTTAAATCCAGTAACCGGTATTTTAACTTCAGCTTTTTATAAACATTGCAATACCAACATGTATGAACGAGAAATACAAAATAATCATAAATAAATATAAAAAATTCCATTGTCATCATTAAATACATAAACATCATAATTAATACATAAAAAAGGGATGTGGATTTCATTGTTTTTCCAGTCATCTTAAAGTAACCGATGATGACGAAGAATTTTATTTCTACATCTTCAAAGTATAAGAGTTTTATTTACCTTTGCTCAAGGTCCGAATCTGAGTTTGTTTCTTCTTGGATATGTTAAAAAAATTCATTTATGTTAAAAAACATGATTAGCCATTAAGCCATCTTTTTATTGAATGTTTTTTTACAGAGAGGCTATTTTGTATTTTTACGTTATTGAAATTTCATGCTCACTATTGATTTCGAAAAAACCTTCTCCCAAAGAGAATAGCATGTTTTGATTAAACAAATAACACTTTGTAAGTTCTTTTCTGACATTCGAATTTGATGTAAATAATTCGGGACTTACAGTCGAGTTAAGGATAAATAAAAAATAAAATTTGTGAGTCAAGAATTTATAGGATACTTACTTATTTGACTACCATTATTTGACCTAGTATATCAGTAGAAAATTAATAATTTGTTATACGACCAACTCAATCACTACTAGAATTTACAGCTAGTAAACATGCGTTTTTTGAACAATATATTCTGTATAGTTAATATAATTATTGTTTCGAGGATCTGTGATGATGCCATTAATATATTTGTTTCAAAGTTTGCAAGGCGATCTACTATTACTTTATCAAAGGTAACTGAATCAGCATTCTCTGTTAATGGTAGTCAAATTTATGTTGCGACAAAATATTAGTGTTCGACTCGTGGTGCAGTAGGTCGCATAATGATGGTCAGAATCCGGAACTCCCTTGAAACAAGCTTCCAATGAAAAAGGATGGTAATAGAATAAAATAAAAACTCTGATCATTTCAAATGACCGTTCTCCTTTTAATTTTATTTAATAATAAATCGTCTACAATTCGTCCTAAGTTAGTACGTCTTGGAGTTCTCGGAGTAGCGAGAAAGCATAGTCGATAATAACGGGGCAACGATTTTTCCTTCATCTCTATCCCGGGGGAAAAAGTATACGACAGACGAAACGCAAAGGTACAGAATACGAAAAAATGCTGGTGGAAGATTACATTATCATAAATAAAAGTAAAAGTGAGCTCGCGTTATACAAATGTGACAGAGTGTGATAGGTTTTTTTTTCGCGAAGATCGTTTACAATGATGAGTATAAGATGAAAATAGAAAAAAAAAAAAAAAAATAATACAAAAGACGTATATTTCAGCGAGGAAAAATGAGATTCAAAGTCTTCCATTATAAGGTTGCGCGCAAATTTGCACTTACAATGTATGATGCGTGTATGTATGCGGCTGTGTGTGTGTCTGTGTATGTTGCGTGTCAGGCGAAATGTATGATGTATACGTGACGTAGACAATTAAAATAATCGACGTGATAATTGATGATACGCTACGATGAAAAGTATAACTTAAAACTAAAAATTGTACTTAGTGGGCAACACAGGTTAAATTGCGTTCACAACAATATATCCTCGCGATCTCGAAGTCCTTGTGTCCTTTATATTTTATACAGAATCACCCCCACGCTGGGGTGCTTGCGAAAATCCTATAGAAATGTTGGCGCACGATGTACATAACGTCTCTCCGTATTCATCTTTTCGCATTTCCATTGAAAGCGTTTGTTCCGTGTCGTTTTTTTTTCTTTTCCGGCTGCGGTGCCGCGATTCACCGACGGCGCGATTTTACCATTGGTCGCTTATCGATATATATTTTTTTTTCGTCGTCGTCGTCGTCGTCGTCGTCGCGTCATTGAGGCGCGATTCGTTCAACCCTTTCGCACGCAGTCTCTCGTTTCTTCTTTTTTTTTACGGAAGGCTTCGTGTCACAACGTTAGCTGTATATAAGTTATTATATTTTTTTCTTCGTATTTTCTCGCATTTTTTTTCTATACCCGCTTCAAGTTCTCCGCGCTGGCGATGTAAACACACGAGTAAAAATTCTCCCGGTTTTTATCAAAGGTTTTTCTGCTATTTATCACACACGTAGATTTAAACACCATTAAAAAAGCGCACGCGCGTGTATGTTCATTAGGCGAAAGTGTGTGTGTATGTATATATTGGTGTATATGTGTATGTATATATGTGCGCGCGTGGGTATACATGTAGCGACGTTCGACCTCTGAAACTGCTATATACACACAGCGTTATGTATTCGGGCACGTCGACGCGCCGCGGCACCTATGCGACATTACCAGTCATCGTCATGAATTTTATCGCGCGGATGATCTCACACGTATTTATATGTGTATAAAAGTAGGTATACTTATATATATATATATGTGTGTGTGTGTGCACTTTTGCATGTGCGTATATACGCGAGCGAACGTAAAACGTTGCGAAAAAAAGGAATTTAATCGATTGTGTAGGAAATTCAGTGACGTAGAAAGTTCATAATCAGATTCATAAAATATTCGTATATCGTATCGTAATAAGTAGAATTTAGCGCAATACGTTCTTTTAAATTCGTCTTCTTATTCTTTTTTTAAATATAAGTTTTTTTTTTATTGCAAAAGTTGCATCAATCTCATTAAAAGTTTTACGTTTTTAAAAGTAGCTTTAATTTTCAACAGTAAAGGCGTTACATTGCAAAGTGGGCAATGCTTTCATATTATAAACAATAACATTATTGATTATTAAATAGTTTTTTTTTTCTTATTTAGCTTAAATATTGGAAAGATTATAACAGCTTTAATTCTTGTGCAATTAACGCCACAATAGAGCTTTTTATTTTTATAACTTACGTAAACTTTACCTCGATAGTTCAAAAACATACTATCCGTTGTTTATCAAGTTTTGTAAAATAAAATAATTCCGTACCTTAGTTGATAATATATGTGAATACTTTGTATGGAACAAAAAAACAGCATGCATTATAATACGAAATTTCAACTATTACAAGGAAATCGAAACTAATAAAAAGTATTTATTTGTTTCAATAGAGTTTCCATGTGTCAAACACTTTCTGCGAAACACTTTATCTTTAAAAGATCACGACTGTCAATTTCTTACACAACCGATCATTCGCTAAAATTATTCTTTTCGGTATATAATTATTCTCGAAATGGAATGTGCAAATCTGATGGGAAAAATTGACTATAAAAGTGTGTGGATTGTGTGAAAGGCCAGTGTCGCTGAACAATAAAAGAAAACGAAAAAACAATACGGATGGAACAAGTGTGCGTCGTTAACGAGGATCTTTATGACGTATATTCACGATTCAACCATATAGTCGTTCATTCCTTTATATACGCGTTAATTTTTTTTTTCTTTATGTCTTAATGCATTTGCTTCTTTACGTGCTGTCGGTGTAAGTATGTATAATTACGATTAATACGGTGACCGATAAGTTTTTCATCTTTCTTATATAGTTTTTTTTATATATATATTTTTTCGTGTATTTTTTTTCCCTTTAAATTTTTTCTGTAACGAAACACGTGCGTCGTCTTTGAGATCGTTGTATCTAACTATGATATATCTACATCCTTATTGTAGGTACGCTTATCTATTAAAAGGTGCGAGGAAAGCGCTCACGTCGTTCGGATTCGCTGGACAAAGGTGGCGGCGTGTCGGATGAAATATAACGAGGTGAGACGGCGCTATAAGCGACAACAACGCGTCGATCCTTTTGTCAGTGTCGTGCGCTTGCGATCGCGCGCTTTCCTCCTTGGATTTTCCTCTCACTCCTTCGACGCAACATTCTTTCTTACTCTCATTCTTACGGTCGTGCTTCTCAGCCACTTATATATCGCATTCGATTGATTTGGAAAAGAGGACCGAAGGGAGGCGAAGCGAAATATACACAATAAAATAAAATTGAAAAATATTTAACTTTGGAACACGTCAATTATATGTTTACATCTTGAGTCGGGCCACGCTTCGGTCCACGTTCCGCACGGTTATTATTTTTCGAAATAATATTATGTATATTCGTTACGCTAACCGGAACAAACGACAATCACTTTCACACTTTTATATAATCAATACTTTAATAAGTATAATATGATACAACAGCGACTGGAGACGCAGCGTTCACGTAGCCATAATTTAGTCGCTCTCTTTTTTTTATTTATTAAAAACACAAGTTCAGTTTTTTTTTCATTATATTTCACGTGTCCTTATATCCTCAAAGTCGATTAATAATACTACACTCTACATCGTTATGATTTACAATTATCAATTAATTATCAAATTATTAATTCAATCATTAGAATTACTTTAGAATATTGGTATTCCTCGTGTCACGCCATTGTTTTTTTCTTTAATAATTTCTCTTTAGTTACTATAATTGCTCTTCGTCACTCTCTATAACGTTTTTTCACTCACTCAGGCGTCAATTCATTCTCGCTCTTTCTCTCTTTCTCTTTCTCTCGCTCTTTACTAGTTTTTTGTCCGCGTCACTTTATAATCTTTATAATAATTACAGTCGCCAAATCTTGTATGTGTGTATATATACATATATATCCTTTCCACCGTTTCATCTCTTGCGTCTGAATTACACTCATCGCATTATTTCTTATCCAAGTGTATAGTTGAATCGTGAGTAGAGCCTTCGCTAATTATATACTTGTACTCTAATGATCTATCAAAGGTATTAACTTAAATATAAATAAGACGTTTGTACTATAAAAAAAACAGTAAAAGTATCCCCGAGCGGCTCGAGCATCTCGTTACTCTCTCGCAGAGTCGTCCTATAATACGCCAAAGCGTGTGAGAGCTCCGTAACGCTTTATTTCTCTAATTTCTTTTCTCTCGCACTCGCGCTCTCTTCTCTCTCTCTCTCTCTCTTTTCACATCCCTCGCAAATCGTCTTTGTGTCTCCGAGACCTTGCGCGTATAATTTGTAGTTTAGAGAAATTGACCTCATGCGACTCTCGTTACTTCAAACTTGCACGTGCGGATGATCTTGTCGCGGCTGAACGGTACGCATAATCGACTTGTTCGCACCGTTTCCACTCTCTCTCTCTCTCTCTCTCACTCTCTTTCTTTCGCTCACTCTCACGCTCTTCCGTTTCATCTTAATAATTTGTTTCATATTTTTTTTCGTCGTCATCTCTCTCATCGCTTAATACTTAAATGTTCTCTTGGTTTTACATTGCTTAAGAAAAATTATTGTGCCGATAATATGGTGGGTCGCTAGCGAAACCCTAAACAGGCAGTGCAGTACGAGTGAGTCCTTAAGCAATCTCGAGGCAAGCTTCGGCCTAATATCACGTTTCGAGTCCATTGCTCATCATTATTAATTTTTTTTTTGTTATTTATTTATATTTACTCGATTGTGGCATATTCTCGTGTGTCTGTGTGAGTGTGTATGCGTAGGTGTGTGTGTGTGTGTATATATATGTAAGGTAGGTGTATCTGTCTGTCGTTTGTTTCCATTGTTATTTATTTATTTTCTATATAAGTAAGCCAGTGTATGTGCATGGCCACTCGCTCGTTCTCTTATTACCTCCTCCCTCTCATTAATAATTACTTAGAGCTTACAATTAGGGTTAAACGTGGCTTACTTTGTCGTTCTGTTTTATACGGTATAGAGCGCGCACGTGGTAGTAGAGTATCTTTGGAGTATTCTTCTTAATGAGCCGCCCTGTGCAGTGTGTATCGTGTGTGTGTGTGTCTGTGTGTGAGCGCGGGGCCTGATCGTCGCGGACGGACTGCGCGGGCCTCAGCGGGCGCGGGCCTCGGCGGGCGCGGGCCTCAGCAGGCGCTCTCGAGGTGCGCGCTCTGCCGGCGCTTCGCCTGCCGCTGGCGGAACTGCTGGAACTCGGCCTTCATCGCCTGCACGCGCGCCTCGATGTTGTCGCGCGAGTAGCGCGCCGGCGCTGAGGCCTCCGGGCGCATCTGGTGCGCCGGCGGGCGCTCCTCGCGCGTCGGCGTCGAGGCCGAGGTCGGCGTCGGCGTGCAGGACACCGGGTCGAACTCGTAGTGCCCGTCCACGCTGCCCGCGTCCAGGTTGGCCGGGGGCGGCGGCGGCGGCGCCTTCAGCGTCCCGTGGTGCTGGTCCTGCAGCTCCAGCCAGCGGCCCACCGACAGCGGCGGCGGCGGCGGCCGGTACGGGGGCGGCCGCCACTCGGCCACGGTGCTGCCGCTGCGCGAGCTCTGGTTCTGCTGCGAGGTGTTCTTGCTGCCGAAGCCCGAGCTGCTGGAGCGGCTCTCGGGCGAGGTCTCCAGGTCGGGCGAGGCCGCCAGCTCCGGCGCGGAGCGCGCGTGCCTCGCGTGCCGCGGCGGCAGCCTCGCCCGGGGCCTGCCCGCCGGCTGCGGCGGCGAGGAGGTCGCCAGCGGCTGCACGGGCACGAAGCGCTGCGACTCCGCGTGGATGGCCTTCAGCGAGGGCAGCTCCTGGCTGTAGCGCTGGTGCACGTTGCGCAGCTGGATGTAGCTGGGGGGCGTGGGGAAGCCGGAGCCGCTGCGCTCGACGGAGGAGTTGCCGGGCCGCACGGAGCTGAGGTCGCTCAGGTAGACGGGCAGGGCCCACGGGGCCGACTGGGGCCCGTGGCTGGGCGAGCTGGCGAGGAAGCGCCCGGAGGCGATGGCGCAGACGCCGAGCGGGGCCTGGGGGAGCGGCCCGGCCGGGGCGGGCTGCTGGAGCGCGACGGAGAGGCCGCTGCCCTCGCTGCGCAGGCTGAGGTGGCTGGTGCCGACGAGCGGCCGCCGCCAGGAGGACTTGAGGGGGCCGCGCTGCTGGGGCTGCTGGAGCTGCTGCTGCTGGAGCTGGAGGTGCTGCTGGTGGTGGAGGTGGTGCTGGTGGAGGTGGTGCTGGTGGTGCTTGGGCAGAAAGCCGCCGTCGTCGCTGCTGGAGGCGTCGAGGATGCTGTTGTTGGCCGACGACATGACCGAGTCGGCGATGACGAAGCGCCCGTCGGCGGCGCGCGAGATCTTGGCCAGGGGCCGGCAGCGGCGCGCCAGGTCGGGCGTCGCCGGGCTTAGGATCTCGCGGAGCAGACTCAGACCTGGTACTCGGCTTTTTCTAGATCTGCACCGGGAACACACAGAGCATCGTTAGTTTTGTCTGGCGCGTCGCGCTCGGCAGCTCCAGAGAAAGATTAGGAAATGCGGACAACTTCTTGGACTCGCTTTAACATATCTAGTTCGAAAATTCTGCCCATTTCATAAACTTTCTCGATGGAGCTAAGGCGACATTTACGTGCAACATTGCTGTAAAACAATTCATAATGTTAAGAAATAAAAATCAAGTTAAGTAATTAAATTAAACTGACAGTCATACTCTTATAACAAACAAACTAATAATGAAATAAGATGCGGGCTGGCTAAGGAAGGCATGCACATGCGCATTCCGGTGCGAGACACTCATTAAGTACTGGGTGTGACAGGGTTTCTTGCCGGGTGAGTGAAGTGGAAGTGAACGTGGATTTTCTTTTCTCAAAATTTTTTTTCCACTCAATATTCATTTCCAATTTTCTTTTTCCAAAAATTTTCATAACAAATCAAGAATAAATCTTTCATTAATTGACATTCCATTTTTCAAAATATATATTCATTATTAATAGCAATCGTGATTTTAGGTGTTCCGAATGCTGTCACCTTTTTTCCTCCTTCGTGTCCGGCAGCAAGGGAAGTAGAGGGGAGAGAGAATGTTGTAACACAACGATTACATTCACAAAAAACAATAGTGGTAATAGTAATAATAAATATAACGCTAAATAACTTTAGTTCTATGGGCAATAGATTTAGGGAGCAAATAGATATTGAGTATAACGTGTTCAATGCATTATTCCGTAAAAACAATGGTTTTTTCTTAGATCAACAAGTTTCATCATTTCTTTTCTACCTTTTGAACAAATTAAAATAACGTTATTGTATATCATGTTCATTTTAAGGAAACCATTGACAAAACAAAATTGAAATTAATATACCATCCGAGAAAAAAATATGTTAAAGATTTTAAATGTTTATTATTTAAAATTTATCTGCAAAAATTGCAAAAGGCATAATGGAAAAATTAGAAATGAGTTTTCAGTTTTCACCACCAATATTTCATTTTTACTATTATAATTAAAGTATTATTAATTTGTGGTTAATTCGTGGAAATAAACAATTATGTGCATTTTCTGGAAATAAATAGCATGCGTTGTGGTATTTGTGAAGTCTTGTGCAGTTTTGAATACTAAAAACTCACTTTTATAAAAATATTGAAAAACCACATTTATCTAAATTGGAGTGAAAGAGTGACTAGTGTACGAAAATTGGTGACACGGTTTGTATTTTGTATTTATTGCTAATTTGCAAACAATTATCGTGGCAGAAAATGTTTGCACCTACTTTTGTTTCTTTCTGTGTTTATGTGTTATATGAATCTTCGAGTACTAAGAAACTGAAAATAACCGAAAAATAACGTCAATTCAACATTGGAAACTAAATACTAAGCTTGTTATAATTACAACCAAACGCTAACTATAAATTAAAAAAAAAATGCTAATAGGTTGTACTTTGAACACTTTTGGATCGAAAATTATAGATAACTAGAAGCTTAATAAATTGATTGTAATAAGCACGAGCGCATCATTACAAAGAACTAATTTAACTTTAATAACGTTTTTATATTTGTCAGTAGCTTACAGCTAGTAAACAGTATTCGAATAGTGTTGTATTATATTTTTGTCTTCTAAACCAAAAAAGTAAAAAGTGCATTTAATATGTTAGTCAAAATTATGTATCTATAACTAGAAAGTATACGACTTTTCTCTTTATTCCAATTAACAAATTCGAAGATAATTGAAATGTCTAAAATAAAGAATTGAGTTTGGTTATAAATTATTTTTAATACAAGTTTATGCGATACATGCATTAGTCTCACTTTTTAAATAAAAAATGTTATGTTTGGTTATTTAGATTTCTAAAGACACATTTCATTATTTACAGAATGCACGACATTAGGGAAAACCTTTGGATTTCGTGGCAATGCGTTACTACAGGGATTGAGGTAAGATTACTTAACGGAATTAAAAGCGCATTATGTAAACGTAATTAAGTAAACAGCAAAGACAATGAAATGAATAAATGAACGTATGAATGAAAGGAGAGAACAAAAATATAGTCAATCTACGGTTTCAAAGATTGTGAATGATGGTGCTTGAATGATTCTATCTATGTACTCCCTAATCCGTCGAGCTTAGGTAGGGTACTGACTGAATGAACTAGTGAATGGTCCTATAGCGGTTTTGCCTGTATTGCTCATCTCATCTACAGTTTTTTTTTGTTTCATGACAATCATCCTAAGTAGTAGCAGATAGTAGGTAGGTGGTAGATGGTGACGATAGAGCAGTAGCAGTTTATTCGTTATTATGTTTTGTCTCTTATTTTCTTTTTTTTTTTCGTTTACAGTTGCGATAATAAAAGTAGATAAGTCCTAGCAGGTAACACTGTAGAGCGGAGAGGCGGTAGTCTTGCGTTTTCGTATCAATCTTTTTTTCTCGTTATCGTTAATAGCGGTCACAATGGTAGTAAAATTGGTAATCAAGTGGTAGCAGTATAATAATATACAGTAACAATATTTTGGTGGTGAGCTCGCTTTGTCGCAACAAAGACAGCAGCACGTCCATTATTCCACACGTATGCGCGTGCGTGCGTACGTTTATTTATATATGTATACATATATATCTACTCTCCGAACATTGCGAGTCGGGCTCTCTTATATATTTTCTACAACTCGATCTGGGACTGGTCTTATAGCGTCACCGACTCACTCTGCATTCTCGTCATTTTTCTCATTTCTTTCTCATTAAATTTTGCTCGCTAGATCTGGCCCCGGGCAATCGGGCTCGTTTTAGCGGATGTTGGGCTTACTGTTCCGCCTCTCAATGATAAACACGCTCTCGTAATCCCGGTTATCGAGATGGAGTGTGTGATGATCACGATCACGATTCAGGGGTACCGGCTGATCGTGAACCGGCTCCGAGGTGGCAGTGGTGGCGGGGGTTACTTGCGTAGGAAGTGGTTGATGAAGAGGTTGTGGTGGTTGCGGATTCAACGGGCTGCAACGGGTCAGCGTCGACACTGACTCGCCGCAAGCGTTTAGGTTTGTCGACCTACGGAAAGACAAGAGGACAAAAAGAGACACCGCGAGTGTCGGTCCAATCCATGATTCTTTCTTTACTTTACGATTTAGTTTAGCGAAAACAACAGTTAATTTAATACTCTAATCTCTATTTTGCTTGTAGAGAGCAGAGTCGAAACCGTCATCTGTATGAGCGCCATTATGAGTTTTGAACAAATATTTTCTGATTCTACGACAAATTTTATTACTGCAATACTTTTATTTTCAACATTTTCCCAAGACTCTGGAGCTTTGAGAAATATTGAAAACAATAAAATCTTTAATATGTATTCAATGAAACAGTTTTGTTATAATATTAATTTTCTTTATAAGAATCCATTTTTCTCATTTAATAACAAAATTTAGATGTCTTAGATAAGAAAATTTAACATAGATTTTGTGAAAACTTTGTAACTATTTTGACGTAATATTCAAAATAATGAGATAGTTAAATGTAGAGTTGAGTTTCGACCCTATCTCTCTTATAATTTTTCAAAAGACATTAACCTGTATCTATAATAACCTATCCTGATAGATACCTCAAAGTTATACATTTTCTTATTCAAAATATGCTGGCTGATTCATCTGAATTAGAAATGATCTGATTAAGACAGTCGTTGCAAAGCTTTAAGTAATGTTATTGGTTATTATAAAGTGTTTTCACTCAACAAAAACTTATTTTACGATTTTATATATGTAATATAAAGAGCAGATTTCTCTGGTAATTAAAACGTTAATAAATATCTTTATTTACGTATCAAGAATGGACTACATTTTTCAAAGTAAATATTTAAGTATTAAAAGTTCATTTTGTTCAAATGACCATTTCTCAATTTTAAATACTTTTGATGAACATTCACTGATAATTGTAATTAACATAATTAAAGTCAAATTCACGACTGTTTCTAACAGAATACTAATAATTCCGACTAATCAACCAAAATATATATATTTTTTACTGAACCGTACAGCCCGTTCTGGATATTTTACATGCGAATAAAAAAGATGTGAAGAATAATGCAAATTGCGCGTGACGATTGAAGACGAGTTCTCTCTTTGTTATCTCCAAGGATGATCGCGACTGCTCGACATTAAAATGCCATGTGCTTGCCGCGAGGACGAAGGAGAGTGAAAGTAAAGAATGAGAGGATGTGCAAGGGAATCCTTCGGCCTCGGGTGCACGACAAAAGTACTTCGACGCCAAAAAAAACTTCTTAAGATCCAGATATACAAAACCAAAATGAAAAACCATTATGGGAGGATGATAATGGAAACCATAAACGAAAGAATGTATATATACAAATATAAAATAAATAGGGACGAATGTAATGTGAGAAACGAAAATATTTCGATCAAGGAACCAAAAGTGTAAAATATTATCCTGGTTCTTAAGAAGATGAAACCAATAAAAAAATTAACAAAAGACTTTTTCCGGTCTGTAAGGAAAGTCACGGCATTAAATTATGGAACATAAAAAAAAAGAAAAAAAATCGTAATCCAGAATAGGCATCGCTGCAGTCGTATTGTGGACTTTTGGATGCCGTTTGAAAATTATAATTACTTCATTTATGCATTGTGCTCTTTAGTGAATTCCTCGATGATGCAATTTTCCTGACGGATTGGAGTTGTGCCGTCTCAATCCGTTTTGTGAACTATGATTATTCGGGTGGAGTTTGACAGTCAAGTCGTCTGTCAGTAAAATGTAATGTTTCAAGAATATTCATTCTTAATTTTACTATTAGAAAACAAATTTAAGACAACTGACTTCTGGAAATATGTCCAAGAAAGGCAATAAATAAGTTATGATTATTTATTGATTGGAATACCTTTAATCAAATAATTTTTTTTACGTTATAATTATTAATTCACATTTTAGTATACAATTACTTCGTAACAGTATTAATACATTATTCGTTAGTAAATTCATTGCACAGAGGACACATTGTACGATATTGCATTCACAATTTGAAATATAAAATATAACTATAATTTGTAAACAATACAACTGAAACAATTAACTTTTTAGTCATCCACAATTATTAAATCTTGAATTTGTTTTAATAGTACGTATCTTTACGTTTCTGTTTAACTTATGCGAAAATTTTCGTCTTCGTCCAAAATACCTCTGCTTTTTCAGTTAATCTTATCCTTTTCTAAGAATAGTATGAAGTCTATTCTAATTTGGGTAATTAGATAAGAAGATTAAAGAAAACTGCTCTAAATACATTTAGAGTAACTTTATTTGAAAGGAGCGTTAGCTAGTAAAACAACTGATTACTTTAGTAACCATTGATCTAAAAGTTGAATTTCTTTTATCTTCTTTTATCTAATAATTAGACTTATCATCATTTAGTTCTATGAAACGCTCGTGATAGATAAAATGAATGCTGTGGTGCTTTTTTCCTATCTGTTAGGTCTTTATCCCTACACCTTTAACTATACCCTATTATACTTAATTCTAAGAACGTAATTGCATTTTCTAAAGTATTACAAAACATTTTGATTGAAGAACATGAAGTAAAAGTTGCACTGAAATAATGAAAGAGAAAGAATAAAAAATTTGTTCTCTAAATGCGGATAGACACACAATATTATTACGATGTTAGAGAAAAATTGTAATCACAATAGTTTTCATATGAAATACGTTGCTGAATGCAAGTACGATCTCATCAGACTAATATTATATTATCAACGTTCTTACAATATCCTCCTGGATGGAGAACGTAGTTCTTAAATCTAAAGTATTTTATTTGTTCGTATAGAGTTTTAGGTGACAAGTTGAGAAACTCACTTTTTCAAAGGCACTGTTCCCTGGGGTCCCTGCCCTGCGCCATTACGGGCGTCTGTTACCCGGCAGGCCACCAAGGTATACGCTGAAATCAGTTCTATAATATTAAAAAGATTAGATTAAAATGGGATCTAACATGTCCAGGATGATGGGTTGATGGTCGTCAGTTTTGGTTCGTGTACATTGCTTTTCCATTAATATTGAAAATGGAAAATATAACTAAAAAAAAAGAAAAGAAAAGCAACGTTTCTGAAGGAAATAAGCTGGGACCAACAGATTAATAAGGTTAGTCAATCGTAGCGAATCTCATTCGCTAGAGCTCGTACCTTTCTCCTGTTTTCGCCGCTTTCTCTTATTGCAGATCTTGACCGCGCAGATGCTGAGGATAATCGCGACGATGAAAAAGAGGATCCCACCGACTACACCGGCAGTTATGGCCTTGTGCTTGACGCGCGCCGGCACCGAATACTTTATCTGGTCGCTCGCGCCGGCACTGTCTGTTGAATTGGCGTACACTACGAAATAATACGTCCTGCCGCCGACCAGATTTTTCACTGAAAAATTTATCACGTCATTATGATTGTAAACCAAAACTGTTGAAAGCTGTTGAAATTTTCTTTTTTTAAATCTTTGAGTTATTGATTGTCTATGGTTATATTGAAGAATACAATAAATCGGTCAAAAAATTACAATAACTTACTCAGATAACTAGTATCCTCTGGTCGAATTTGGCCCTTGTTGAGAGTTTTCCAAGGTCCATCCGTTTTGAAATTAATGGTGTAAAATTTTACAAGATGGCTCCTCTCTAGCGGAGGCATCCAACTAATAAGGAATCCGTTACTTAGTTCTGCTACGGACACGTTTCTGGGTGGTCCTGGTCTTGGTCCTACAATGAAACAAGTTAGTCTTTGATGTTGTCGTTGTTGAGCTGACGAATAAGAGATACCTACGGTCATCAGGGTTAACTTTCTCCTTTAAGGGTAACTCTAGCCCACCTGCAAAAACATAGTTCTTCATGTTATATTTGCTTAACGAAAAAGAAAAATCGAATAATTACAGAATAATCATTGCATTTATTATTTCATTAAGCAATTATAACGTAAACAAGCACATTTTCACGTTGGGGCTAATATTACTCTTAAGGATGAAAGGTACGTTAGATGATGATATTACTTATGTTATTTATGTACAAAAAAAAAAATGAATGATACTACTGTTACTTTACGACAGATTTACAAACACAAAATTAGGAAACAACTAGGTTAGACACTTTAAAATGTGAAATCTTTAGTAATTTAAGTCACGATCAATTAATAAAACTTGACTGCCAACGTTTATAAAGATTCTATTGTTTATAATTTAAATTTAAATTTTTTATTTTTATCACACAAACGAAAATTGATTCAACTAAACTTTACAATTTAATTACACATTAAACAAAATATCAAATTTTCACAATAGCAAAAAAAAAAAATTTATCTCACAATCACAAGTAGTATTTTGACTTTTATGAGAGGAAATTCTGTTTGAATGAACAAAAATTGGAGAGTGTAATTTGATAATGAAAATGGAAGGAAACTGGGACATACGCGGGCATTGTAAACGCCATGCCAATACGAAGAGCTGAGCTACTATAATAAAAAAGGCAAACAAAAAATACACGCACTTGCTTTATGCAAACATAAAAGTGCTGCGGAATTATCAATACCATGCATTGTTGTAAAACAAGAGATCTACGCTGAAAATATTTGCAAAATGTTGCTTAAAGCCAAAATGTTGCAATAATTGCTAATTAAAATGTTATCGCAATCAAGATAATGAAATCTTTTTTTCCACAAGATGACTGTGAAAATTCGGTCAATTGTATTACTATCAGTATTATTAATTTTTTTATTAAGAATTAACTTTCTTTTCAATAACATGATCACGTATTCTTCGACTTTTATTAGTCCTTGTTAACCGGATAAAAAATTAATAACTTCAACTCGTTTAACTTATTTATCATGATTATATTTTAAATATTTACAGAAAATAAAATATTGATTTATTTTTTAAATTTAATCATAACTTTATTCATATTTAATATTAAACATTCCTTTATGTTTTATTGAAACTAAAATACATTATAATTCAGATTTTGGACGTCGCATAATATAAAAATTTTCATTATTTCATAATATGAACAGGCGAAATCGACAAGCCCGGTATCATTTTTGATTAACATTTTAACCGTTCGAAAATGAACCGATTCTAGTCGCAGCAAGAGAGTATGTGTGAGAAAGAGAGAGAGAGAGAGAGAGGGAGAGGATGAGGGAGAGAGAAAGAGAGACAAAGAGCAATCCCGAGTCCCGCCTTGCTCGATAAATTCGTTAATTAAAGCGAAAAATTGACATATTCAGCAAAATAGCGGGAAATTCGATTGCGGCGCAATTGATTTTTTCCCCACCCACTGACACGGGAAATTCGTCGATAATGGCGCTGCTGCAGCCGACACGTTCGAAAAGCGCTGATATGACTGTCGCGCGGTCGCGCGGCGTTTCGGCCGAACGATTTTAACAAACGTTGTTTGCTACTAATGAACTCGACTTTTGTCGCCGTGGCAAAAGGCCGTCTCTACACGAATCCCCGGTGTGTATTCAAATTTGAATTTTGAGAAAGAAATAACACGGCCGATATTGCAAAGATTAGTAAAGGTGGTAAATACCAAGAACTACAAGTATTAATGAAATTTTGGTGTCGCCAGTAAACTGATTTTCCCACCGTTGGTATCAAAATTAGAGCGGGGATTGTTTTCGTCATTTTGGTTCGTTTAAAATGTATGAGAATCTCTCGGTCCCTTTCGTTTCCTATCCCTTTCCGAGCTTCTATCTTTTTTTCCCCCCATCCCTGGGTACAGTCCTTTCTCCAATTATCTGCAACCCCCTTGGTTAAGTAGATTAAGTTCATTGCTCGCAGTTTTCCGTTACTCCCGTCCCACCGTCCACTTTTCTCCAAACCCCAATAGCCTTTTCGATCGTCTTTTTTCTCGATTATTCCCGCCTTTTCTGCGGTTCAACTTTTTGCTCGACTATTTGCATTTTTAGCGTGCCGATGCTGCCGGCTACGATCTTTCGGCTTTGTTCATATGGCCTCTGTAATGGTTCTCGCAATAAAGGGTATTTTAATACCTCCAATGCGATAAAGGAAAAAATTTGGATGGTACGGAGGTGAGGAAAAGGATATCGGAAGTATTACGTAGAAATGATGACTATACCGCAGCTTCTACTAGATTATCGATTTTACTCGTTTTAACTATCAAATCGACTTTTTATGTTCGATTTTATAAATTCGTATTAATGCATATTTAATAATTGTGCTTTTTATTTTATTCGATTATTTTTATCAGGTTTTATTATTTAGGGCAAAAAATGTTAAAGTTTTAAAAAGTTGCATCGCACTTGATCAATACAACGTTGCGGTTTACAAATTTAAGCGGTTGCTGGCCCGTATTTATACTTTAGCGGCAAAGGAAGCGATTGAACGAGTTGAGCGAAACGACGGAAAATTGTCAAAACCAGCGCGACAAAGAAAAGTAGGATAAACAGAGGCGGCTAAAAAGATAGAGGGAACGTCATTGTGCACAAATGTCGCGCAATGAACCGTCGAATTCGAAAAGAGGAAATAAAGGCGGAAGTGGAGCGAATAGTTCGATGGGTTTGCCGATACGATGCGCGCTCACAACGCGACGCATAAAAGAAACCTCGACTCTGAAGGCCGGGCCGAGGCGTTTTTCGAACTTTGGAACTTTGAAACCCGACGGAGAGATACTTTTAAAAGTGCGGCTGGTTGCCGCTCCAGACATTTTTGCAAACTAAATCCGCGTGTGCACGCATGCTTGCATGGAGCACAAGAAACGTATAACATGCTTTGCGTTTTATGCCGTCCGCTATATAAAGTGTATTTTAATGTTGAGCTTTTTTGTCAGCGAGTTCTCAGCGCGACGTTTCGCTTTGGAATATCATTCGCCAAGTTTTTCTTGGAATGCGAGTTCAATAGATATATTGTTCGTTGAACCGAATTTGGAGCTTTAATCTTGGTAAGTACATACAGAGTGCATGCGGTATACGTTAGGGGATCTTGATCTTTAGTTTACAGATTTTATTTGTTTTTGTCAATGTAAAAATGATGTTGGATAATATGAATGAGATGGCTATTTGTTAAATGGAAAAGCTCGATAAGCATAAGCAAAAAGGTAAATTTTAACTTTTAATTAGCTACTAATTTTACAATGCATCGGACTTACCACCACTTTGGTCTGATGCTGATGCTGCCGGTTGATTTCCCGAACTAGACGATGGTGTGGGCGCACTTTGCAATGCCACATCTGTATGGATAATTAAATAAATGAGTATTTTATATCGTAAAAAAAAATCAGTTTTTTTTACATAATACCGTCCTTTTAATGAATATAAAAAAAATGAACAAACAATGAAAAAAAATAGTTATATTCATACCTAAAGTCTTGACGAGGATCGTCTTACTAAACATTCCATCTCCGAGGGCATTCTTCCCGACTACTTGAAACTCGTAAGTCGTTCCGGCCTTTAACCTGCTTATCGTTACCGTTGTACTTCCCGAGGGCGTTACCGGAATGGTCAGCCACTCCTGGGCTCCCTTCTCGCGATACCTAGAATTTTAGATACATTTATAGACCGATTTTCCACGCTACTTTTATTTTTACGGTAACGGCTTCATCATCACACTTTGCTCGAATTTCATCTTTGCATTTCTAAAATTTAGTTTTCAAATTTACTTTATCAAATACTTTATGTCAATTTCAATTTTATGATATTTCTGTGATAAATGCAATTTATTAAAATATAGGTCAGATTTTTATCGAAACTAATACTGTTATTTAAAATTGTAAATAAAATAGTATATTTCTTTTTTTTTTAAATCTATATGGGCATTATTTCCAATCATAACATTTTAAAATACGAGTTTTATGAACAGATAAAAAATGAAAACAATATATTTATTTATTTTATCAACTAGTTATAAGATTTTTCAATGTGTTTTAATATAAAATAAGAAATTCATTAATATGTAATTTAAAAAGAAGATTAATTCCTGAAATGGATTATAGTTTAACGACCTCTGTAACTTTATACTTGACTGTATATGATACATTATCGTATATGAAAGGTTAATACCGGTAATTCTATGCTATGCTAATTCACGAATTTCATTTTAATAGGAGACTAAAATATTATTTACATAATTAATAAAGGACAATTAGCTATATAGATTAATTGCAGGCGCTTTTGTTGTAATAATTATTAATACGTAGGTATTATAGAGATAGACAGTACGACTGAGTGATATTATAGAATATGCAATTACGAGCACATGTCGATAGCCGATCCATGAAATATTGCCGCAGCTTGTGGTTAAATCTAATTCTGCCATAATTCAGGAACGAAATTGAGATTCATTTTCAAAATAAATTTCGAACATGTTTATATATACAAATTATGAAATAGTGTTATTTTTTAGGATTACGTAATTGTAAATTGTTATTATTTACTTAATTTGCTCATTTCAATAGAAAAATGAATTATTTATTATTACGACAAGTTATTTCATTCAACTATGTTTAACTAAATGCATATATATTATAGCACTGTTAGATTGTATCTTTCGCTTAGAATGAGATACAGAAAAAATCCTCTCGAAAGATTATTCACTATATACAGAGTTTAAAAACTATTGGTTGACTTACCAAACGGTGTAATCCTGCTGGTAGTCAGGCCCACCCGAGTATCCGGGTAACCAAGACAGCATGACGGAGAACTGTTCGGGCACGCCGGTGACGTTGTGAGGTGCGTGGGGCTGCGTACCCTCGACGATGAGCTGCGTAGGTTTGACAATAGTCGCCACCTCGTTCGCGGCCACACATTGGTACCCTCCGAAATCCTCACGGCGCAGGTTCTCAATCGTTAGATTACCACCTACGATCTTTGCTCGCTGCTTCGGCAACGGCTCACCATCCTTCTGTAAATTTCCCATATCTTATAGAAGGAATCTTACCGAGAATATGTAAATATAGAAAAATATGTGCATGCGACACTTACCCTCTTCCAGGTGATGACGGGTTTCTGCGTGCCCTCGGCTTCCCGCGCGTCACAGTGCATCTCTACAGTCTCGTCCACCTTGCGCTGGTACGTCTGCTCTGGCTCGATGGTGAAGGTTGGCGGATTACGTACGAGCACGTCCATGAGAGCAGAGCTGGCCTGCGTGCCGTGGGCATTGTACGGCGTGCAGGTATACTTGCCCTGGTGGTTCTCATTGACGCGAGCGAACAGCAGCGAGCCGTTCGTCATGACAGCGACACCTTCGACTTGGTATGGCTCGAGCAGCCGCTTATCCTTCGTCCAAGTGACGTATTGCAAGGGCGGGTTCGACTTTATGTAGCAATGCACAACGCCGGCCATTCGGAACGGTAGGTACTGGACGGTCGGATTGAACGTCACCTTCGCTGGATCTGTCAGTTGAATATTGCTGTTAAGCTAATCGAATTCGAGATTGAGAGAATACGCAAAATAAGGGAATGTCTTACACTCAACGTTGAGATTAGCGCTCGCGGTCTGGGGGTAGCCGATGCCGTTGGTCACCTCGCAAACGTACATGCCCGAGTCGTCAGCGCTTACGGGGTTGATGACGAGGCTGCCGTCCATCTTGACAGAGGCGCGACTGTCAAGTTCCGTCACGTCGGTGATGAGGGCACCCTCGCGGTACCAGCGCACGGTCACGTTGCCGGGCATCGCTTTCGCCTCGCATGGGAAGACGACGGTCTCACCCTCCAGCTTCGTCTCGTTCGACGGCGGTACCATTATCACGGCAGCACCTGAAGCAATCGAAATGTCGTTATTTGACATTTATTCGGTTATGCTCAATTTTGACGAACTTGAAAGACAACATTTTATTTTAAGCCATGTTGAACTAATGTTGATTTCTACTACTGAAGCTAAATATTATTCATTGCTAATATACGTTTTACAGAACTAAATTACCCAGTTATTTAATTTACTTTTAACTTTCGTAAGCAGTGCAGATACAATCTGTATACAAAAAATTATACGTCGTGATAAAATTTTAATCAAAGAAAAATATTCGATATGAAATATTTATGCAAGGTAATTCTTATAGATATTTAAAAAAAACTCATTCCTTGACGACAAGTACACAAGACAGCAGAACAGAAGACGAACTGCCGACTTATATGTACAATACATCAACGAACATTGCTGCATCACGCATGACTCGGTTCAAGATCGAAAGATCATCATTGCAAGAGAAGCCACGTTTACTACCCATAAGAATTTCAAATCTCGCTCAACTGTTCCTCCTGACCGGCAGGCGTTGCGGTGACACTTTATGAAATCGCTTTGCGAGCGGCGCCCACGTAATGGCTTTTTCGCGGCAGTGACGCGTGCGGGACGTCCCGCGTCAGCAGACTCGCGCGCTAGTGCCGATAGGACCGAGGAAGGAAGAGACGAACGTTCCATAGCTACGGGGTTAGGTATAATGAAGATATTGCTTCCGGCCGACTCGGAGATTGGATGGCTTCAAGCTTGCTCGGCTGGAAGTCATTAACACGAGGTTTCACGTGATGGCTGTTTCAGACCGTTGAGTTTTTCGAGAATTTTCGTATTTTAGTCGAATATTTTTGGAAATCTTTGTGGATTTTTGAATTTTCTCGTGTGGTTTATAAAAAGCAACGGGAATTTCTAGAAAGGGGATAAAATTTTTTGGAATAATTACCATAAGTACTGCTGCGTAAAATGTTCTATAGATTTCCTGTAGAACTTTTACAATTTTTTCAAAAACATTTTTCTCGATGTTTTCGACTATTTTAATTTTTTTTCTAGGGGATTTTACTTGTAATATTCATGTGACATTTCACAAAACCTTATTTTTCCAAGGAACTCCCGATTTTAGTACTTTTTTTATCTTTTATGTTTTAGTTCCCTTCCCTACTTTACACGTTATTTTTTGTCTATATACGTTTTCTACGTAAAAGACATAAAAGTACTTTTCTTTATATTAACAGTGGGTAATATTCATATTACAAAAATATTTATGTTTCTCTTTCGATTTCCATAATATTTTTAAGTAGTTCACGTAAGAAGATTATTTTGTAACTTACATATAAAATGCTTTATTATTTTTTTAATTTTTATGGAAATTCTTAACAGATTAATGACTACAAATCTTGAAATAACGTTTATTCTCCAGTTTTATATTGAAGTAAAAAAAGTACAGACACGTCTAAAACTCACGATTTCTTGCGTTCGACACTTTGTCACCACTTGTTCTCTCACTGTCTCCCCTTCGACCTCTCTAATACTTCCCGGCTTTCGCGACGATTCGTCGGCGGCTCGATTTTCCCAACCTTTTACCGGGGATGCTTTTCGAGTGCGCTCGAGCCTAAATCTCGCGTGCTCGCGTAGCTGAGTAAAGGGGGGGAAAAGCCGGAAGAAGAGAATGTGCGGACGCGTAAAGAGCAACTACCGTTTGAAACGACGTCGTTGTCGCACGCGTGGCCGGGCGACGCACACTGCAAGGACGCAGAAAGAAGAAAAGAACGAGGGTAATGATATTCAAGAGCCGAGCTGCGTGCAACCACACCACGAATGCGTGTATAAAACGTGGCCCCAGTAGCAGAGCGGAGAAAAGCGACGAAGAGTGGCTGTGTATGTGTAGGGCCGGCCGGGCTTAACGACCGAAGAGCGTCTGTAATCGCGGCGTATACCTCGCGGGGGAAGTATGAATTTTAATACGGGAGCTCCGAAGGGAGAGGAGCGCTCGAGGTGAATAAAGACGTGCGGAGACGATGAGAGGTAGAGTCTAGAAGAGAGAGGAAAAGAAGAGAGAAAAAAAAATGGCGTATAGAGGGTTGAAGAGACGAAGATAAAAAAAACGCCGGTATAGCGGTGGATAAAGAGGAGATCCAGCGGAGCGTGACGTCTGTAGAGAAAGGGCCTGAGAGGAAAATCGTCGGACGCGCGAGACGATGACCTCGCCGAGAGATCGAGAAGGAATCTCTTTTCCCCTGGTGTCTCTCTTTCTATCTCGCTCGCTCTCTTTTGACGTTAATTGATACAATCGAGGAGGAAAAGAATATTTTCTCTCCGTTTCATTCCGCCTTTTTTATCGTTTAGGTGAGCCGCTGCCCAGTGCGCCGGGAGTGTTTTTAATTGGTTCTGCGCGCTATTTTACGAAGGAGCGATTGTGAACTTCGTATTTCGCATTTTCTTTTCTTCTTTTTTAATTAACGACGAAGGGCCGGCACTTGGGTGGCGTTCGTTACTTTTATACCTTGGTAATTAATTCTCGTAGAATTGGAAAATAGATGAACATACTTGAGATTTTCCAAGCTCAGAAATATTATATTTTATAAAATAATTGCCTTCTATCGGTTGAAGAACTTGAAATACTAAATACATATTTTTATTCGATTAATAAAAAATCATTGCTGTTAATTTCAAATTTCAGTTGTAGAAAATTGTTCCATTCTGCGGTTTTAAAACGAAACAAAGTTTTTTAACTTTTAGAGGACGGGAGTGGTTGAAATATCAACCATCCAACGCTGAGTGGTTGATATTTCGACCACTCCCGACCTCTAAAGGTTAAATAATTTTGTAACAAGAGAATATTTAGTCAAATAAAAGCGAAAATCTCGATTCAACTTTCAAAAGAAAACTGCAGTACGATGACGTGCCCAAATTCCAACTGATTAATTTTGTTTTTTGTCCTTAATTCACTTTATTCGGTATATATATTTTTAATTAAATAATTTTGCTAAGCAACACAACATTCTAAGTATAAGTATGTCTACCCTTCCCTCCCCCTTCCGCCTGTGACGAAACCTTTCGGATTTGACACCCTGGTCATCCCGTTTTCGTATCGATAAAATCGATAAGTAACGGGGGAGTATGTAAATCAATTTGGTATTATCGAGCTTTAGGTAGCATACTAATTACACCATATTGGATTACATATATTTTAGAGTAATTACTTTTGCCCCGATAATAAACAAAAGCGAGCCAATTATAAAAGAAAATAGCATTTTTTATAATTACAATACACACAAGTTATTGTTCGAAATAACAATTTTATATGAAAGCTTTAAATGTATAGCATCGGACGATTTAATCCATTTATATTCCGCTTTAAATTTTTTTGTTAAGTTCTTTCAATGCTTTAAATTTAAATTGGAGTTATGAAAAACGCGAGAAACCAGTCGATAAATACATCTGTATGTTTATCCCGGCACCATATCGTGGGCAATTAAAACGAATTTCTGTTTTGGTTTCGAAGTCCATCCCCTAGCGCCAATCGACTTTTTGCACGTGAAAGCTCTCGTGCCAAGAGTAGAGCGAGAAAACGTGGAGACGCGAAACCCGAGAGATAAATCGTTCTAGAACGCCCACCGCGGATCCAGCTTAATTGGTCGCTGCTCCCTTGCACCTCGTGAGCTAGCTGACGCCGAAACAGTATACCGTAACCACTTTGCTTAACGCGAATTTTATCGCGAGCTATAGTTGAGGGGAAGGAAAGAAAGAACAAAAACGAAGGGGAATCCCCGAGAGTAGAAATGGTGGTATGCTGAAAGAGGGAGAGGGGAGAGGGGGAGAGCAGTGGCTGAATGCATCGACCTATAAATTTTACGAGCATACAGGGAAAAAGATGTTTCGTCCTCGAGGTGTCCATAAAATTTATAGATCTAAGGGGTTAAGAACCCAATACCCGTGACCCACGCTCCTCCTATTTCAGACTCCCGGGTATTTCGATCAGCTTTTCATTTTGCTCTCTACGCTACGACCCTGTCTTTGTCTTTCAAACTCCGAAGTTCTCGTATCGTCGTTTTGAAGTTTAATATAAGAATATTCGTAAGCGATAGAAGTATCTTGATATTGGAGATTCATTCTGATATTTGGTGTCTTTTTCATTCTTTTACCATCAAAGATTATTGATAAATTTGTATAATGCAATCTTCAGTTATTGTTAATACTAGAATAATAGTATATTGGATGTATACAATTCAAGAAATATTTTTTACCACTGAAAATTGTTTGTCTCGGTAGAGAACATTATGTAGTCTTATATTAAGACCGCCACATTGAGTCGTTAAGGCATTTGTCCATAGATTAAACTTAATAAAATTACGATAGTTTAGGTTTTCAGATTACATAGCTACTCAGATAAATACTTGTACAGTACAGACTATTATTTATTTTTTTATTAGAACAACTACGTGGTTTATGTTATATTTAGTATAATATACTCTCAGTTTAATAATGCAAAGCTTCAAATTTTCATCACGACAACAGATTAGAACATTGGCAAAAATATTAAGACATTAATTTTAAAAAATTTAATAAGAAAAAGATTCATTCACATTTGGACTTATAAAGTTCTACATTGAATTTTTGGTTAATTTAATTTGTTTAAAATTTTTTAAAAAATTATTATTATTATTATTAAGTGTTTGTAATAAATTTAAGTAAAAAACAGAGAATTTCGGTGTATAAGTAATTTTGTATATACGGCTTTGGCTTAATATGTTATTATTTAGTAAAGACAGTTAAAAGATTACAAAGTAATCCCTAAAACATTTAAACCGGGTTAATGCCTCTTGAGCGCCGGCACTTGAGGTGAGTTTCCCTTGAAGCCCAGTTTATGGCTCTACAAACTTAAGCGAAAATCCGCACGACACTTACAAGTTCAATTTTACACATGTGCATTAAAATTAGCCTGACAAGTATTAAAGTTGTAATCCCGAACGGTATTGCGAACTTAAATTAAAGTTCTGCTGTATACAAATATTGATTTATCTATATTATTCCTAAGCTCATGTCTCCTCACTATACTTTTTTCAGATTACTAACTGTATTAGTATAATATTTATTCTGTATAATATAAATGTAAATAATATGTAATTATGCGAACCTGCTATAATAACGCGTGCAGTGTGGCTGATCTGTCCCTCGCCGTTGCGCGCGATGCAAGTGTAGTCGCCAATATCCTCGGCCTTGATCTTCCAGATCCTGAGCTCGGAGCCGGCATTCATGATCCGGATAAAGTCCGAGATATCAACCGGGTTCGCGTCCTTATACCAAAGTATCTCCGGCGTTGGCGTGCCTTCCGCTTGGCAGTTTAGTATTATGTCGTCGCCTAGGTTCACGTAGATCATCTCCTCCGGGGTTATTGTGAATCTAGGCGGCGCTGTAAATATATTTTATATCAATATGGTTGATGATTTATTGAGGGGAACGACTTTTACTAAGCAAAGAATCATTCGTTTCATAGCGATTCTTGTTTGAAAAAACACATAGAATTTTAAAATTCATGGTAACGATTTTTTTTTATTAAATTCGTTAATAGGATTTATCATATGATAACCTTTAAATATTATACACCCACTTGTAATTTAACATAAAATACTGAATAATAAAGAGAGAATTACTGAATTACGCCGTATGTAAAGGTATACCTTATACAAGTAGTAATATAGTCCAATAGTCAGACTGCATACTGCTTTGAAATACAACCTGTTTTGTTATTTACACTTGAAAAATAATATGTTTACAATGTATTCCTCGTATTTATTGAAATAAAACAATATTTACTCTGTATTACTGAGAATCTTTTGAATAAACATATATTTATTGATATTGACTCTGTGAAATGTGTTATTTAAACAAGGATTTTATCAAAAGGGCATATTAACGTACCGTGAACATCCAGATGAAACCAGGTACCGTTTTTGTTCTGATTCGGTGACCGGTTAAGGAAGACGACTTTGCACTCGTACCAACCCTGATCGCTCTCCTGAATGTTGGTCAGATTGAGACTCGCCACGCCGTAGGGTGAGTTCGGACTGACCTTGGAGACGCGGCCTTCGTAGCCTTCGCCGCTGTGCGTAGGGTACGACTCGTACCATATGTAAATTGGTATCTCCTGCCCCTTGCATGAACATCAATAAAGCAACATAAACGGGGGATCGTCAATCGTAGCTGCTCGTTCTAACTTGACGCAGTTGCATACTTTTTGCGCTCGTTCTCTCGTACGTACATATTTTACGAGAGAGGCAAATACAACGCACTTTCTCGATAGCATCTTTCGGACATGCGAACGCTGCGTCAAGTTAGAGCATTCGCATCACGATACAATGTCACAATATGAATGCAATGACGAGAATGCAATTATTGAAATGCTTATTGCGATGACTAATCCTAGTTAAAAGTGAAATGTGTTATATTATACGTTTATCATACAGCAGTCGTTGCTTTTTAGAAGGCCCTGGTTTAAGCAGCGACCTAAGTAGAAGTATCGCGTGAATTCAAATGAACAAAAGTCACATGTGCATAGAAATTGGTTTTTATCTCATATTTTTTTGAAATACTATATTTTGAATGGCGCGAACGTGAAATTTCCGTAAAAATTTGATTACGATTTTAATATGATAAGTGGAATTGAGATGGAAGATGACAAATTACTTAAAATTGAGAATAACTGAAAAACCAATTCTTATGCAAATTAGACTTGATGAAGAAATATGTGTGCTTGATGCGATGTGGCTTTGGAAATTTGTAAAAAATGTTGGAAATTTAGTTCTATAGGTGAAGCTAATTTACAGTTTGTGATAACTTTTATCAATCAGAAAGATAAATAGGATTAATTATATGTACAACTTCAATAATTATAATTGGGTATGTAAAAGAGTCTATTGAGAGGGAAACATGTTATAATCAGATATAAATATATGTATATAATGCTTATATTTCAATTTTAATAGGATTTAATCATCATCAGCGTGCATAAATGGTAGTACAAAAATAAATAAACACATATCGCGAATGTAATGGTCAGTTATAAAAAAAATCACATGGAAATATGACACTTCGATAGCGAAGAAAAAGTCAGAGGTCAAAGCATAGGAAAGTTTATCAAGAAGCATGCTTTCTACAAACAATAACACAATACCAAGAATCCAGCAGAAAAGTAAGAAGTAATAAATAATGGATGGAGTACTGGTGATTTAATTTGTATCATAATACAAAATGTACAATTCAAAACATAAATATTTTATTTTTATTTTCTCTGTTATTCTTTCAAGAAATGTGGGGCGGATAAAATTGTAATATTTGATAAGAACTAGTGAATACTTTGTTCTTTAATGGGAGAAATACTCGCAAAACAGTTCGTTTTATCGGATTAGCGCATTATTAATCAATACCACAATAAAAATAACCATCATAATAAAAAATGTATTTTGGTAAACTATTGACGTAAAATCAGTATAATAGGAAAAAAAAGGTAACGCAATTGCGGGAGAAAAAAAGAAAAAAGCGCAATAGAAAAGGGGCAAGAAGACATAAAACTGAAAAGCGCACTGCATTGTAAGGAGAAAGGGAAGAAGAAAGAGGGAAGCGCGTATATACTGCGGAAAGGGCAAGCGAGTTGGACGAAAGTAGTACGAGAGCCGCTCGGTCGAGATGCGCAATACTGGAATAAATTACGTGGCTGAAGGGTTCTCCCGACGAAAGGGCGTGGGAGAAAGAGAGAAAGCGAGGAGGAGAAGAGGAGGAGATGGCTGGGACTACTTTAGCGTCGCCGACGCTATTTTTGCACCCGTATCGTTCTCTCGCTCTTCTTCTCCCTCTTGCGACTCGGGAGGGGTAAACATCCTTAACCTATTCATAAAAAGCGCCTGCGTCATTCGTGCTCCCAAGCGCACTTCATCGTTTCGATAAGCTGCGCAAATAGCGCTACCGGACACGAACGCTACGAGTATACTAATATTCGATATGTTAATTCGTTGGGAACTAGCTAGTATATGCAGGCTAGATATTGTCTTCGAAGAAGTTTGCTTTATTGCTCGCCGCGGAGCTCGCACCCAGCCTCTCGCGCGCTTGCGCGCCAGTAAATTAATTAAGTTGCCGAGTATTGGAGTTGAGAGTTAATATTTTACGAGCACAATTTCGGGGGGAAGTGAGCTCGAATTATTATACGGAGTATTACCGACCGCGCGCGCGCGCGCCTGCCGCTGATGTAATATATATTCGTTCTGTCGAGTTTATAGTTGGAGATAATTACGAGCTATCTATATATATATATATATATATATATATATACACACACACACACACACACACACGATGTACAATATTTTTACTTTATGCGCTTCATTTACCTTGCAAAACTAATTCATTTACATAGTGAATTGTGAACTTTTTATATTATTAGCTTTGGCAAAAATGAATTGTTGTATAATAGGGCGAAGGAAAAAGTTATCTTACTCTAGATTGCAGAAAATAGTTGTATTGTTTCTGTTTTGCATATAAATTGTATAGTCAGAAGGTGTATGAGAACAATAAAAATTATGTACATGTAAATGAAAAAGTAACGCATGCAGTGGGATGAAAACATTTTTATTAAAATTTTGGAATTTACATTTAATTCAAAATTCAACTGAAATTTAATGAATAGAAAAATTTTATTTTTTATTTTACAATGAAGGTAAGAATATTGTGAAAAGAGGGTTTTTCGTAACGGGGCTAGAAAAAAGGCGGGGCTTAGAATTATTCTCGACAGTTTTAGATAACTTATTATTTTTTTTTTTTCATTCTGTAAAATTTTCGTAAAATATTTTGTACATTTCAAAAAATTCTTATGTATAAATTACTGAAGCCCTATTGAACTAGATACGTCCGGAGTTCGGTCATTCATCTTAGATTCGAAAAAAATGAAGACGTTTCTTAAAGTCCAATGTAGGTCAGGATTTTAGCTTCTAAAAAAGAGAAAAAAGTAAGAAGAAGAGAGGAAGAGAGAGAGAGTGTGTGCTACTCTCAGAGGGTAGGTTTTGATAATTCATTCGCTGAACAAGAGAAGACTGAAAGAGGAGAGGAAGAGCTTAGTCCCGGATGTTAGAGTAACATTGTGCGTCAGGATAACGAGGAAATAAAGTTTCGAAAGTATGTAGCACTGCTTGCTTCTTCTTTTCCCTTTTTACCAGCCTCCGCGTTTCTTAGCGAATTCTCAATGTGCGATATGGAAACTCATTTTGAATTTCATACGGCTTTATTTTCCGACCCTCGAATTTGACTCACCGAAGGTAACTTTATTTCCCAGAGAATTTTTAGTTTGCTGTTGATCATCTACGTATTCATTCGCAGAGGACTAAAACAACACAAATCGATTTCGGAGCATATAGAATAAAATATTTCGTCAATTATATGACGCCTAGTTCACACTATGACGACTCCAGCTAAAAAACGTCGACCCATACGAATAGAAGCCTACGCTACTCCCCCCACAATGGCGTACCGCGTGAAATCGCGCGTAATAGGGGGGACGATGACGCCAAGCCCGCAGTTCGAAATCTACATGGCAAATGTTTAACATCACAAACGTGAGCGCGATCGACGCTAGCGTTGGGTGGTTTGGTCGGCCGCGTACTCGTGGCGAATTCATCGGGGCTCCCCGTGTGTGCGCTTTTCAATCTGCTTGCTTCCATAAAAGTTTCATCTGTCCCTTTTACGCGCTCGGCAGCGACTTCATCGCTACAGATGTGCAGAGGGCGCGGTAACGGCCAAGTTTGGCTTGTCCAACCGGAAGAGTAGTATATATCGATGATTTTTCGTTTTTCCCTTCGATGAATATTTCATTTCGCAGGAGAGCTGGCGAGTTGACTCTAAAAGGGAATTGAAATTCCAATCCTTTTCGCTTTCCTATTTTCGAAATCCGTGTAGCTGTGGACGTATTGCCCTGCAGTAGGAAAACATTTCTGGGAAAAAAGGAGTTTTTTGATTCCTTGCGCTCGTACACGATTAAAAATACCTGGTAAACGTGCATGTACACTGAAAAGTCAGATATCATTTATGTAGAATTTGTCAAGTTATTGGTGGATTGAACTATCCAGCCAAAGGTATACCGAAAAAAAGAAAGAAACTCAACGACGCCTGAGTTTCAATCTTTCGCGGATCTCCGCAACGAAAGAAAATATAAAGTTCTTACGCGTCCGCGTGTATATATGCGTATATACAGGTGCGGTTAATGTAGCCGTTCGGATAGAAAAACGCGCGCTCGCAGCGGTGGCGTCGGCGGCCGAGGGTTGATAACCCTGACACGGTTGAGTAGCTGTACAGTCGCCGCCGCCGTCGCCGGCTGCATTATGCATCGCGACCTCCCGTTCTCTCTCTCTCTCTCCCTCTCTCTGGCTCTTGTGTACGCGCACGCAGCCGCGCGCAGCACACGCGACGAAATCAATGCCGCCGCTGTCGCGCCGCCCCGCGCAGCACCGGTAGAGCCGGGGTTTTATACTCTCTTTTACTTTTCATTTCTTTCACCCGTAAAGCGCTTTTCTACCTTTTTGCGCTTTATTGACAGCCGTGCGGATTCTTTCTTCTACCCCGCTTATCCGTTTAATGTTTCAGTTTAAACTACTTCATCTTTTTTTCCTTTTTTTTTTTTGTTCATTGAAATATTCCGGCATTGTTGCACTTCCATTTTTGAATCGCTGTCGTCGGTGACGTTTTTCAATTCATATACTTAATTCATTTTTAAAATTCAAGGTGTCAATTAACGTCATTATTATTCCAAAAGAAGACTGCTATATTTTAAATTTTAACACTTATTTTTTTATGTTCGCACAATTTAACTGCAGATAAAGTGATGCAGTTAAAACGTAAGGGAATTTTACTATATTTTCAATCGATTTTGTTGTTTTTATATATTTTTTTTATCAGTTATCACAACCCTTGATTAAGTGCAAATAAAGGTAAAACTACACCCTATGATTTGAAAAGTCCGAAAGGTTACAACGCAATAAAATTTCGTATTTTTTTAAAGCGAATGCTTTGATGGGAAATAAAAGAAAAGCAATTTTTAGAATTGTAAAGGGTAGAAACGGTTTTTTAAACTCGAGAAATTCGATAACACAGTTTTCAATTTTCAGCGTATGAATAAGCCTATGTACGTATATAGAACTGAAAGGCTATATATGTGTGTCTGTATATAATCTGGGTATATAAACGAGTACATGAAAGTAAATATACCCGGTTACTCTGTAACTACTTTTAAAGTATGCAAATGTACTTTACCGTGTATTTCCGAAACTTTAACTATATTTTCCTCAACATTCTTATTCCTTTTAATGTTAATACTTCCATGCTCTATGCAATGATGTTTGCAGAAGTATCATAAAACTTTCTGCATATTGTAACTGCATTAACAAGTAATTATCGTTTTGAGAGTATAATGTTGTATAATATTATCTTTCGTAAATTAACCATTACGCTGAAAAAAATTGAAGTTCTCAATACATCTAGATAATAACAATAGCGGAAGAATTAATATCTACACATTATTCTTTGATTATTAATGTTAAATAATAAAAGCTCTAAACGATTCCATAAATTAACACAAACGTATCATCCTCTTTCGACGCGGCACCTCACTTCCATCAAATCATTCGATATAACACTACAACCAATTGACACTCGAAAATATATGAAAAGTTGGAAGTAAGTTTGTTGCTTTACAGTAGTGAAACCGACGCTCGAAACTGGGAAGCATCGAAGTCACTTGGCGTGCGCCAGCCGCAAAAATAGCATGCATATAGAGTTCGGCGGGCGTCTTTCGCGTGCGAGGCCTTTTGTTCATAAAGTATTTCGTCTATAGTGCAGTTTGCGCGTGCCGCTCTTTTCCGGACCATCGACTGTGGTGGCGTGCGAGTGTTGGGGCCACACGCGGCGAAGAGCACGTCTTCCTCCTCCTCCTCCTCTTGCCTAGTGCTAGAAAAAGAGAGAGAGAGAGAGAGATAGACTCTCCATCTTGCACGGCCGCTTTCTTCTAACGTTCTATTTTTAAGCCAACTACAGGTTAACCGGCTAACTCTCAATCGATATCCGCCTAGCCGCCGCCACCAGCACCACCGACGGCGGAGAGTCGGCCCGCCCCCTCTTCAACTGGCGCTAGCTTCCTTCTCCTGTCTCTCTCGCTCGCTCTTTCGTTCTCTCTTCTCTGCTCTTAGACTTTCAAAAAGTTCTCGTTAAATTAAATTCGCCGACTCGAGCCACTTCCGCCAGGGTGCGCGGGATGCTCTCGTACTCGAATGCCGACCGTTTCTTCGAGTCTCAATCTCCCTTTGCTCTCTACGCGAGTATTTCTCCCCTCTTCTCTTTCCCCCTTTCTCTCTCTCTCTCTCGCTTCCTGTGTGTGTGTCGGTATAGCGTCTGTATTTTCCTCTTTGACGACTTCATCCTCTTTAACTTTTCTCAGTCATTGATTTTTATTTGCCCGTATATTCCTTTGATTTTTCCTCCGCCGTTGACTAGTGGTCGCTTTAGCCGGCGTTTCGACTATACTCTGGTTTGTTTATTTTTGAAAGGCGCGTCTGCTGCACTTGGAAATCGATCCTTTCGTATGCTTCATTCTCGGGCTATTTTTACTTGCAGATTCATATACAAATACATATTTTTCTTCAAATATTTTTGCTCTATTGAGAAGTTTTATCCTCAGAATACTTCGTCATTTCAATATTAAATTGTATACATTTCCAGGAAATACACAATAAACTGAGAATCACACAACATATTATTATTATTTAATACAATTTAATAAAATACAATTATTATGATAATTTAATTAATCAACGCTTTCGTTATGATTTCGCTGTGATTAATTTAGATTTTCGGCGAAATTTTATTTTTAATGCTGTAAATATAATTAATCGTAATTATAAACTTTAAGTAACCAGTTAGATAAAATTACCTTGAAAATTTACTAAAAATCATAATTTTATTTATAACACAGAATTTCCATTTTTTTTTTCAACAATTCAACAGAAAGCTTCGAAAGAATGAAGGTAAATTTCAGAATCTCTCTCTTTCTCTCGAACGTTCGGGTGCTTTCGTCGAAAAAAAAGAGCACAAAGTTCCCGATCTAGCGCGAGCGCACATAAATCTTCCATTTCATCAGCCTCCTTCGCGAGGGAAGAAAAGAAAGAAAAAAGGGGGACAGTAGCGTCGCTAGCGGCATTCACCTCCGAAGCGAAATCCCCCCATCCCTCTCTTCGCTCCGCGGAAACGCTGCGTACACGTCTCTTCCGTATCGATATTTACTTGATTAAGCGTCTCTCTCCCTCTCTCCCTCTCCCTCTACTTCCCCACAATCCTTTTCCCAAGCGCACATTCTGCATGCACTGGGCGCATCCTCGTAAACATCGCATCCTCTTCTTCTCCCTCCCAATCTGCTTTGCCAAGGCTGTGCTCTGCGCAATCCTCCCACGTGGCCTCTGTGCAGCAGCGGCGACGCCATTGTACGAAGGAAGAGAGAGACAGAGAGGAAAATCGATCGATTAATCCTGTTTCCGAGCTTTGTTTGCGGTCGCGGAGTCGGCGCGAGCGCGATCATCCCCGCTCGTAGAGTCCTTTGCGAATCAAGCTTACAACTGCGGAGAGAGAGAGAGAGAGAGGGAGAGAGGAAGCAGAGGAAGCGAGGAGCAGAGGAGAGACAACGCCGACTTCGTCGACGAAAGGGATGTTGGATTGTTTGCCTTGCTTATTCTATACGAAATCCCGGCTGTACGGCGCGCGTTTGTGTGCCTCGCGCACCCGATGTTAGGAGATTCGGGGAACCACGAGGTGTTGCTGGAGCTTCAGTTTATCGATTACTTTGCAGTTTGCCTATACTTGGTTTAAGCTTTTTTATAACAAACAATGATTTTAAATATATTAAACATTTTATTTTGACGAAATATTTGAGATTATATTCCTTTTAAAAAATGGACTGCTATCTTAACGTAGTCTGGATAAAGTTCCAGGAGACTAAATGAACACGTCTAGTTGTCAACAATCCAAACAGTTTCTAAGCCAAAATTTAGGTTAGGTATAAGCCAGTTGAGCAAAAACGATGCGATAACAATGCCAACTGTGATCACGCTGCATGGCAATCTTACACACCACTTGCACAAACTGAGGCTCTCTGTATCTCCATATTGTGGGTTCTGTGATGCAGAAGTGCAGTGGAATTCGTACATCTTTTATGACTAACTTTGTTTGCGATTAGATGTGTCGAGGTTGAGAATTATTTTATTGAAGGAAGTATAATGAGACAAAGAGGCCACGAAAATTCTCTATTTTCCGCTTCTAGACCGAATTATTAGGTAGAAATAAAGGGGCTCCTGTACATGCAGATAGGCTCCACAACATAGTTATCCTACAACATAGGAATGAAATACTCGTCTATCTCGCTTAGTTTATGAACAGTAGTCAGATCATATTAAATTAGATAAATACAGTTGTAAAAAAGACGACTCTATATTTAAAACCAATTTGGATATAAGTCAACCCATATAATATGATTAACAGCGGTTTTAATAAAGTTCTAAATTTACTACCGCTTCAATATAATAAAAAAACTGCAGTTTAATCAGAATACCCTCGCATTCACGTCTACTTTTTTCGCGGAATAGGAATGTGCAATGGCGGCAAGCTCAATACTTGCGTGCATCATCTGATAGAATTTTTTAATCGAGCCAGCAGACTTTTAATTGCTGTCCGAATACACAGAAACCGCGCATACAGAACAGATAACGCGGAGGATTCATAGTGTGCATGGACGATGGCTCAACTGCACTTTTACCGCATGCTCACGCAGCAATTTTTTTTCAAACTTTCCGTTTAATTAAACCAATTTCAACATTATTCTTTTCGCCCGAATCGAACGATTAATCTGTTAAGTGAGCCTTTAATGACCGAGCCTGGATTTTACGGCTCGTTAACCGGAGTGGGCTTTTCTCAGCGCGCAAAGATTTGCATTCCAGGGGAGGCAAGTGAACGAGCGCCACTGTCAATATAATGGCTTGAGAAGTTACTGGTCTCAGCATCCAGGGTAATGTAAATTGAACTGGCTACTACCGCTCGTTGGTCTCAAGATTAAATATTACCGCTGAGAGTGTAAACTTGGTCTGCGCAGCGTCAAGTCAAGTTTTGGAGTTATAGATTCTGCGCGCTGGGGCACGGATTTGCTTGCTATATAGTGTTTCAATAGTAGAGCGACGTGAATATTAGAATCTTTTGGTAATGAGCGAGCAAGAACATGAAGGTGACAGCCACTTATGGTTTCTTACTTTTAGAAGAGTAGCAAGCTAATTTGTGACTTATTTAAAATTTACAATTGACTAGTTCTGAATAATCAATTAAATAAAAGAATCATGTTAATTTCTTTCATGAAAATAATAACAGACAGATACTCAAGGTAGTGTACTATAATCGTCATATTGAGTAAATCAGAGCAATTTTTGTTATCAAAATGTAACAATAAACTTTACTGTCCGGAAAAGCGAATGACTTAATTAAAATTAGCGATTCATGGAGATGTCTCGCTGGGGAAATTTATTCCGCATTCGTAATGGATTCGAGACGCGACAGGATAGTGGAAGAAAAACAGAGATAGTGTAATGAGAAAAGATAGAAGAGACTGAAAAAACATTTTAGTACTGTGGAACAGAATTTTAGTTAAAAGACTGTTGCTATCATAACTATGAGGTAATTTTAATAAAATTTTCGTTACATTTATGTAAATTTTTAAAATCTTGAATAATTCTTTCTTCACTTTCTGCATTGTTTCATACAAAAATCAGCAGTTAAATACAGTGTAAGATAAAATCAATAAACTAGTGAATGACTTTATACTTATAAATAGTTTATTCTAGTTTTTGGTAAAATTTTCCATGAAATAATCTTTTTTATGTTTACTACTATATATTCTCTAAATATAGGTTCTAAAAATGTATAGAAAAGGAAATATCAAATGAATTCGGTATCCCTTTTAATTAGTTATATCACTGGTGCTACATCTCGATAATTCAATTGTCGGTGGTGATCAAAGTTGTAACTTATCCAAGAAATATTCCTTTACTTGTAACTATACTATCGGCGAACTTCCTTGAAACTTCTAGATTATAGACTTAGCTATGTTAAATTCAATGAAGTTAATTCGCAAGTGGTTTGCAGTTTGGTCGGAAATTTTCGCTACTTCGAATAAGTTTTGTTTAATAAAATCTATTGTAAAATTGCATCATCCACGTTTAAAGGATGTACAAGTAATGATTTTCTCGAGGTTGATTGTCCTTACTAAAATATATTATGTATTACTTTGTTACACGGGTACTACATAAGTATTTCTTTTATTCCACAATTTATAACCGTGGTTCAATGATAAAACGCTTAACGCATATATTCATACTATCAGCCAGTGTACTTTTCCTGCGAAAAATTCAAATTCAGGCAGTAAAGGAGCGGTAGAGAAATCTAAAGACAAAAATATTCGCTTGAAAGGAATTAGTATTTTTCTCTCTCTTTTCGCATTTTTAAGTAGATTGAAGTCACTGCCGAGTTGTGAATTACGTTGCTGCGAGTGATTGCAAACGGAAAATATATTTAATTCCGAAAACGTTGACTATCGTGAATGAAGAATACAACTGCGTACAAGTTACGAGTATGCATTGGGAGATAGAAATAGGAATAATTGTGAACACATCTATTGACAACCTGTAATATATTTTCTGGAAGTCGTATTGTTTTCACATCATTAGAAACAATAATTGTGAAAAAAGAGTTTTTTTTAACTGATTGCATCAAGAGCGTTAACTGATTTTTGTATTTGAGATATAAATTAAAAATTTCGATTTCATTGTCACCATTGTAATAAAACAATACATCAAATGAGGGATTCTTGTGGTATGGAATGGATGGATGGATTAATAGCTTGATATTACTAAGAGAGGCTCTTAAGTGGTTGACTACTACAAAAGGAGTTAATTCTAGGGTATACTCTAAGTTTGTGCCCTTTATTATGTACCGCGCTTGAACAGTATATAGCCTTTGTTTCGAAGTTAAACTACGACCTAAGTATCTCGATTACCTGATTTGAGTTTAAGTAACAAATTTAAATATGTCTTCACACTTGATATACGTTATAAAATATACCGTATTATTAAAAAGTAACAAGTTTTAAGGATGTCTTTAAAAAAAATGAACAATTTGAGTACAAGATAGTTTAGTAAGCAAAAAAATATATATTCGTTATGGAAGATGTACATTGTTCTATTTTCAATTTTGAATTTCGAATTAAACAGAAAACTATGAATAAAAAGATATTTTTTAAGGATCAAGGTTCATTTTTTTAATATAGTTGTTTATTAAAATCTAAACTTTTTACTTTACAAACATGTTCGAATTCTTAGAAAGTGTTGTAAAAGCCGACGATCTCACCCAAAAATGGTTATCACCTCAAATTGACGCGCGCGTATGAAATGCTCAAGTGCGTTTTCATGCAGAATGTGGGAATGCTCTGTAGCTCCGGGAACCGAGGGAAAGAGAGAGCACGAGAGCGGGAAGTCCTGGAAAATTGAATTGCATCAGTGAGAGAGGGGTGAGATGCTCAAGTATGTTTGCACGCTTGACTCGTCACTGCGTTTTTTTCATCAAATTACGTTATAGGTGCGTAGAGAGAGGAAGAAACTGAGAGTCACTATTTATATAAAATATTCTAATAATAATAAAGTGTACGAGGTAGTGACGATAGCTTAATGTTTCTTTATATAAACAATATTGAATCTCATTACTTTGATCATTGATAATGTAATTGAATTATTATTGTTGTTTTAAGCTTCAGCTATTCATCGTGGTTTGATTATTTCGAAATTTGCTCAGCATTTAATGTCAAATTATATAATGATAAATAATTAAAACATGTAGATTTTTACATATATGTATGATTTACAGAATTTATTTGTTAGTCTTTGTATATTTGACTACATATAAGATAAATTATAGTGTAACATAGCACCAATTTGCGAATATTCTTGTTTGCTCTGCAAACAGGTAGTAATGTTGTAGTTTGGTCAGGCAAGTTACACAGTCGGAACATATTCAAATATTAGTAATTTATTTTGTTTAATAAACAATAAGCGCAATGCACCGCTATTTTGTCAAAAATTTTCTGCTAAAATATTATAATTTAGTATGATGCAAATAAATTAGTTTACTCATATTAAATAAGAATAATTCTATAATACATAAAATTATTCAAAGTCGAGTATTAATTGAAAAATTAAAAAATGGAAACCAGACGTTGCAAGAAAAAGCAAGTTTCTATTATCACTTTTCTCGATCTTCCGGAAAACTGCCATTAACACCGAACCACTTTCTCTCACTCTCTCTCTCTCTCTTCAAATTCAAAAAGCCTGCTTTGCCCCCCTTCGTATCTCTCAAACACGGCGTAACGCCAGCTCCTCTCTCCCTCTCCTAGCCCTGTAAACGAGCGAGGTAATTTATGAATAAAGCACATGAACGTGTGCGCGCGCGCGCACGAGCAAGCGAGCGGGTGGGTGCACGACAAAACAATGCCGCAAGCGTTCTCTGCTTCTCTCTCTCTCTCTCTCTCGCGCGCGCTCTCAGTCTGATCCTAATTCATAACTCACGCGTGTACGCGTGCGGTTGGAACAATGGGTCGGCGGGGGCTGCTGTTTCGCATTAATTTACATTTCGCTCGTGCGCGAGAGGCAGAGGGTATACGAACGAACGAACGAGCTAGAAGGGAAAGGGAGATGGGAGTGACGTTACACGTCGATGTAATCACTGCTGGAAACAGAGGGTATAACGTACGCGTCTGTACGGTTGTAGCTACTTCGAATCTTTAAGGATGGAATTTATGCCCGATATATGTATATGGCTCGCGTGGCAGCTGGTGAGAAATAGGAGGTGGAGGAGGAGGAATGGAAGAGGGGTTAAGAATTAACGCGTGCTTTGTATTATGGACACTTTGGTAGTATAATAGGGCCCATTATTAGGGAAATTAATTTAAAGCAGTGGTAGGGGGGTGAGCCTTGTTCTCAGGTTTACGCGGATATCTTATGCTATCTGTTGTGCTCGATCAGATCGTTAGGTGTACTCGTTATTTGATGTTTATTATATGGTAAGAATTCAGATAATTTTTGATAAATACGAGTACAATAACAACAATAAGATATGTGAATTTTTTTGATATTTTTAAATTAATGTCAGTAAAATTCATTATAGTGAAGAGTGAGATAAAGAAAAGCTGGCGGAAGAAGAATTTTACATTATATTTTCTGAAGTAATGCTGTGAGTAGATTCAAGACTAGAGTTTGTCAGTAGTCTATCGGTATAACAGACGCACGACTGTCAATATTTGCATGTGCTTTACTGACAAGAGCACAATGTACCATCGTCGATGATTAGAATTGAATTGAAGTATAAACATAATGTAACATGTAACGATTTACTAACACAAATTCTCATGTCGCTAGTGTTTGTACTCCAACAATGAATTTATTACAATAAATTATAGATTTCGTAATAATGTCAGATCCAATTCAATAACATAAACACATTGTCATTTCACAGACGCTTCTCAATATTAAACTACTTCGAATACCCAATTTTATTATCCTAAAAGAATTTCCAATTGACCATACCCGCAGTATCGTTTTCCCGTTAAACTTTAATGCAACACGGGGTAACGGGATCGTAATCAAAGTAACGCGAAGGTCATTCACGTCGAAATATCACGAAAACTCCAGGGTGTATACATTTCGCAGTATGGGGGGGGGTTTGGTGCGCGCATATATAATTCCAAGAGCTTTTGCGTATATAATCATAGCCGCAGTCAAAAAGCACGTACTCTCTGCACACGTTTGTGCTTATCCCCCTGCGAGTACTCGGAAATTCCGCTCGGCGAATGTTGCGCGAATGGTAGGGGTATATTTTCCCAAGTGCGCGCGCGCGCGCGAGCACCGATGTCGCTTTACGCGCGCGCGTGTTTTCTGTTTACACGAGGACATTCCTCTTCGCTGAATGCGTTTTCGGATGTGTCATTTCCCCTCCGCGAATGCCCCTAGGATAATGTATTTTTCGCCTCTCCCAGCACGCGAAACTTTATGCCCACC
>JAYJLV010000011.1:25373339-25388947 GCA_036873485.1 Torymus texanus | reverse complement strand
TACTGCAATGTGGCGATGAACTTTGTTGGCGTGTGGCAAACAAAGAGAGATGATGGACTTTACGTATAATTGTAATCCCGTTGTGATAGCGCTTTAAGAGGTGCTCTTAATAATCTGTCAAGATTACTATATGCAATTGATGAAATGTATCATTGTGCAGGATATGTTTGACGTTTCTTTCTGATATCAAATTGATTTGAAACTAATTCACGAGACTATGTATACTATTTTTCAATCAACCGGGTTTCGTATATAATACGATTAGTACCATTGTCTTCACTAATGAAAAAAATCATTGAAAGCACGCCAAAGACTGTCTAGTATCCCGAGCGAGTAGACAGCTTAAAAAGCCTCTCGCACTTTTGGAGTCGGGTAAAAGACTGGCTTTCTCGCGACGGAATAGCGCAGAGTTAGCGAGCGCTACTCGCGCAAAAACGCCGCCACCGCACGTGCAGTATATTTTTGCCAACAGCGCGTTTAACCGCGCGTGCATTCGCGTTTTCACTCGTTGCAACGGCGACTTTCGCTCTTTCTCTCACCGAGAGGTAGAGAGACAGAGAGAGAGAGAGAGAGAGGCAGAGAGGGAATACGGGCTTGGAAAAAGATGAGAGGGAGGAATTAGTTGTCGGCGATAGCGCGCGAGGTAGCTTCGCTCGCGCGTACGCTTCTCTCTCTCTCTCTTTCCTCTTCTTGTGATTTATGCAGTCGTCGCGCTTGCTGCTCTCTCTCTCTCTTTCTCTGCTACTGAGTCAGAGTGAGACGAATTCTTTTGTACTGGTTTATGCGAACGTATATATATGTACGCGTGTGAGTGGTAGAAAGGCAAAAAGTCGATTCGCGGCGAAACTGTGGGAGGCCGTTAACGATAAAAAGTAAGGGGAGGAGTGGTGGACTTTTTCCGCTTCCCTTAATTCTTTTCTAAAGCTCTCCTCCGCGGATTTCTTGCTCCTCGTGCTTCGACTATTTGTGGGTCCTCTTTCTCTCTAGCGAATTGTCTTTCCGAGCTTATAAGCTGCCAGGGGGCTAATTTTAATGCTTGGGTTAGCCAAGAATTAATTGATTACTATTTCATGGTAAATCTAAAGCAAAAGAGCTGGAATACAATTGTTTAGTAGCTCTGATTAATCCCGCTGCAATTATAAAGATTTTGCCAGTCAGTAGAACTAAATATGTCATTAATATAATAATACATTTTTAATATTTACACAACTAACCATCGTCTTGCCATAGCATACAATTCTAGTATTTACAACAATGTAGTAGACGCAGAGAAGTTGAAAAGAAAAAATCTCAATTATTCCAAGAACTTTACACAGAGTTAGAGAAAATTGAAGGCGTCTCGAACGTTGCATGGCGTGTCTGTAATGCACGTCAAAGCTCTTCTCAGTTTCTCGCAAATGCATTTAACGTAGTCGGTGCGGTAGCTAGGTAGATCGGCAGCAAATTGTTTAAGCTCGCGCGCGGTGCGAATTGTAACGCTTCCTTCTCTCACCGTATACACTATATGAGCTCTATATAAGCGAACTTTGACGCTGTAGTTACTTCAGCGGTAGACGGCAGCCATGTCTCTCATACATATATAGAACGAAGACTTAGCATCTCCTTCTGCGCAGGCGCGCGCACGATATCAGTCACGCATCAGACACGAGAACATGTCGATAATGAGATGATCGCGCTAATGGCAGGCGCGTGCTCGCACTCGCGGAACCGATCAATTAATTACAGATCTACGGTTGCGACGCGGCGCGGGTGAGGGTTTGCGGTGTCAATATTGAATTCATGGATAATGCATTTCGAGTCGTCTCCCACTCTCTCTCTCTCTCTCTCTCTCTCTCTCTCTCTCTCTCTAGCTCGCGCTTGATAATTCATCGCGAATCCGCGCAGCAGCCAATCGTTTCGCAATGGATATACGCGAGATTTATCGTCAAGTGACCATGTGGACTGAGGTTATCTATTTTTACGGGAGCCGAACGCGCGATAATGCGCGTGTTCGTTGGTGCAATAGATAGCTTTTTATGTAGTAGTTGAATGCGAGAAATGGATCAACAATCGAGATATGACGTCTGATAGACGTGTCAGATTGTTTTTGCCTAGCAAATATTTGTTCGAGTATTACGGGGTGGGATGAATATTTTATTCCGATAGTATCAATGTATACCTCGATTTGTTTGATTTTCGTGGTTTAATACTGGGGTTAAAATTCAATGGTAGCTATCAGATTTTAGTAAAAGTATGAGAATATAGTTATATTTATTAATTATTACAATTATGTGAATATGTTACTAAAACAGAAATATATAAAAAGCTTCAATATGAATCCTATCATGCAAGTTAATCAATAAAGATACTGAAATACTATTATATACATACATAATAATATATTACAGCTGAATAAAAGATACACCAAGAATCATAAAAGTAGCACCAACCATTACAAACAAACGTAAATTACATTAACCACTAGAGTTATGGATAACAAATATATACATCAGTGCATGCATAAATAATAATTTTCTTACAAAACATTCTACTTAAAGCGTTTGTTGCAGGTCTATAACATGCATGAGAGCGGAGTTTAAAGAGAGACAGAGACGCAATGTTAGTATGGTAGACAAGTTTTTGATGAAAAGATGATAACTTTTGAGTTCATACTATGGCGTATGTATTGACAATTAAGATTCCGATAACATGTTACGGTATAAAGTACTGTTTTAATTTCATAGACTAATTTTTCATTATTCAATATTAAGTATCCAATATAGCAATTCTAGAAAAATTTATCAATACGTTTTTTTTATATCTATCGCCGTAGTTCAATGAACTCTGGGCTGAATGCTCAGAGGAAATACGCGAGATGGAAATTGTATTTTGACGTACATAAAAATGCTAATGAGATGAGTCTCGCGCTAGTGAATAAAGTGTCGGTATTGTGATTGATGGTGAACATCATTATCGTTGCTACATCGAGCTGTATATATATCTGTTGGACGTGCTCTGCCCTCCCAATCCCGATAAAAATCGAATATTGCATACAAAAACATTTTGCTTTAACGTTCCACGAACAAAAGAAAAGAAAGAAAAGAAAAAGAAAAAAAAGAACGAGACAACACGTTCTATTCGTGTACATATGTGAGATCGACGTTTTCTGTGAGTTGCAACAGCAATATTGTCGAATCGTCACCAATATCGCGTCAGTGCGATATTGTGGTGTGTATTCAAATGCATTGAAAATCGTATCAAGTTAGTCAAAAGAAAACAAACAAAAGTACTTGTAAAAGTTCAAAAGCAGCCTTGAAAATAAACAAAGGAAAATAAAGAGTAGTAAGACAGACAATCATATCGACAAAGACGTATACATCGACAAAAATTTTCCTCGATGCTTGACAACGTTTACGTTACGTGTGCGAGGGCTCCAACCTTCTGGCGCTGCTCACTGGTGCTGGACCGACTCTGCCATTCTTTTTCTAATACGCGTTAAATCTTATGACTCTTAAAAAATTCAACCATGGAAATTATTCTTTGATAAGGATCCTGATGTTTACAATTGCCATTGTTCAAATGTAAATTTATAACTTTGTAGGTATTTTTCTTTTATTTCTGTATCAAATATGAAAAACGGATAACAATTTTTAACTTTATTGTTGTGTACACTCTTTACGTCAAATAATAGATAACCCATTTTACACTGAAAAGAATCATTTTTACAGAAATGTTATTTATCCATCTCCGGAAACCCCAAATGACTTTAATTCGGATTCAAATGGAATCACTGTTGATGGATGTGAGCCAAGTATTACCATCAAATTTGTAAAAATTATATTAAATTATATTCATAATTATGTTATATTCATAACTGAAGAATAGATTCTGAAAAGAAGATATCGTTAACCAATATAAAAAGCAAGAAATTCGATATTACAATTACAGTTTTTAGCCAATGATTCAATATATAATAGACCAACTACTGTTGTAAATGCTTATATCACTAATCAATAATTTTAAAGCTAATAATTACTTTATATCTATAAGCCACCACTTAGATATCAATTAACCAATTTTCTAATAAAAAGCAGTAATATCAGAATTTTTACTGATCTGAATAAAAAAAGGGTAATAAGTGTATTGGAAATTATCAGAAATCTGATCATCACTGCTTTTTCAAAATTTTTTACAAGCTCGGAGAAGAATATGTATTTAGCAATATGAAAATAAGAGGTGCTCTTTACAAGTAAAGTCTCTACTACCTCTTCACCAATATCTATCGCAGGCTCCGGTGTATGTTTACGGCCGTAACCCGATAAAAGTATGTGTGTGTGTGTGTGTATGTTGTGTGTATGTGTATATATATGTGCAGGCAAGAGCCGTCGAGGTTTCCGGAGAAGTAAAAAATACCCAATAGAGAGAGACTGTAGTGCATATGTATTATCTGTATAAATAAAACGGAGAGTGTGGATAAAAAAAAAAGAATAACCATGGCAGTTGCGAACGAGGCATCCTTACCAAGAATCCGGCGCGGTTGATGACCTGGGCGCGGTCAGCTGCTGAGGCAGTTGGCGGCAGGAGATGAGCCGCGGCTGGCGAGTCGGCGGGCACCAGGAGTGCACCTTTGGCGAAGGGGGCCCTCGACTTCTTCAACTCACGGACAGAGAGCAGAGAAGGGGCAACGGTTTGCTGAGTCGCAGCCCGATATCGTACCGTGTCGCCTACCTTCTTCTCCCACTGGAGGACGTAGGGTACCGGGTGTTGGTCCGGGAACTCCACATGGCAGTTGAACACCACACTCTCGCCGAGGATCGCCGTTATGTGAACCGCCTCCTGGTGGTTGCAGAGCCCTGTGGTAAACAATAATTGTGGCAATTACTATGATGTTTTTTAACATTATAGCATAATATTATACGTCTTATATTAAAAAATTGCTGAATTTATCTCTTGTAATACATTTCTATCGCAAATTCATAATGGTTTTCAGGCCAAAGACGGTATAAGATTCTTGTAAAAAATGCACGAGGCCAAGAGCTCACGTAATATGGATCAAAATTTGAATAATTGGCTCTACGTTGTTCGAGTCATTTTATCCTTTCTTTCTTGACTTAGTCAACTACAACTAATAAGAATTTATATTTATGTACTCTAGACTGCAGTTTATACATATAACTTTGTACTATTCAAATTTCAGTAGTAATGCATACACAATCCGATGATAATGTATATGAGAGCTTACGTGAAACGTTACTTTAGTTCTGAAATAACTAAAACTTATTCTATTCACTAACGTGCATTGATTGTGTATAACAATACCTGAAACTGGATCATTTAATTTAAATGAGAACTGTGTTGTTTAACACAATTATAATCATGTAATAAAATCAATAATTATAAACAACTCCACACTGAAAAAAGTTTTAAGCAGTTCCTACGCATGGTATGTGCAGCAACTGTACTGTGCGATTTGAGCTGCAGCTCTCCTAGTTTTTGTAGCGCTACTGTCCTAGATATGTGTATTATAGCTGTCTTAAAATATCGACGCCAGCTAGTCAATATGATGGAACTATGAATCCTAATGACTGAATAAAAGCTATATGATTAATTGATAACTTTTATTCAACAGAATTACTGTAATAAATCAGTAATGTTTATAAAAACACAATAGATTTGTAACGATATGTTCCGACACAATAGCGAGCTGTTATCCAGCTGTTGCCGTGCAACAGCAGCTCCATACTCAGACAACTGCGGCGCAATTTTCTCACAGCAACTGCACAAAAATTCTGTGTGGATGAGTAAGGTGGCTTTGCACACTATCCGTGCGGGTCTGTGCAGGAACTGCTCAAAACTTTTTTCAGTGCACAAGTAAAATAAAAATGAATAGAAAAGAAACCTATTTAGAACGCTATTAAAATTTAATTCTCAATCAGAAATGTTGAACAAGTAAACAACATCAGTCACTACTATAGCTTTGTTACAAGCAACTTTACCCTGGTGGAAATTCAAAATATTTTCTACCTATTAAATGGTCATTTAAATTAGGGACTGGCCATAAAATGGTCATTTCGCTTATCTAGTTTTTGGCCCTCGATGAAAGGCTTTTTCTCCTAATATTCGAACATTTAATAGATTGAAAAATAGAATGAGTTTATCGAAGATTTGCACAAGCTATTTCTTATCTATTTAAGAGGTATTAGTGTTGGTCAGTTTTTTTAATGAATAAATGACCAGTAAAAGCCTTATAATGGAGAAGAGTAAGAGAGACAGAAAATAATGACAATAAAGACATTTTTCGAAATATCTATGAAAAGGCTATAGTAAATGCTTATTTGTTGAAAGTTGAATATCTTCCAATTTAATGTCAAATTCGTTAGAAAAATTAAAAAGAAAATTTTGAAGTTATGTCATTCAAGTCCCAATCTATTAAAAGTGAAAATACTAGGAGAAAAAGCGTTTCATCGCAGGCAATTAACTGGCCATTTTTCCTACCCATTTACTAGGATTCTGGCCCTTTCGCGATGGAAGAATTTCTACCAGGGTATTGTTAAAACTTTTCTTGGAAATCCAAATCTAAAATAAGAGAGACTTCCCTGGGATGGTTTTGTTTTAATACTGTTTTATTGTCAGCAATCAGAAAAAGACATTCACTAGATTGACAGTTCCATACAAAATATGTCAAAAGTTAGTATGAGAAACGTGTTTTCATACAAATTTTGAAGTGCTGAATCCGCATCTGAAGTTAAAATGGGAAATTTCGAGGTCTGATTTTGTTTAAATATCGTTTTATCATCAGAAAATGCTAGAAACAAAGGAGAAGTATTTAATCTCGTTAGAGTGAGTCTTTTCTGGCTTTCTATAAGATTTTCTGACAATAAAACGCCATTTAAAGAAAATCAGCCCGGGAACCGATCCATTTTGATTTCAGTTATAGATTTTGCATCTCAAAGTACCTCATGCCGAGCTCAGTTATGTTTTTTGTGTAATCAATCCGAGGACACGTTAACGACCTCTTATCACATAATATCATAATTTTACGTTTAATTATATTACGTGATTAAGCTTAAAAGAAGGTAAAATAATGACTGGACACAAGAAACAACAGGATATAGTAACGACTATATCGTAAAAGCAGGCAGCTAACTGGCCACGTAACTCTTTCAACCCTTCGACTTTGCATGCATGCAAGTTGAAAAGCACTCGACGTAGAGGCGGCGGTAGTAGTAGCGTAGGTCGCTCGTCAAAGGGACGCCAGTGTATCGGGGATATTAAAGGTAATCAATGCTCGTTCCCGGCGGCGACGGCCCTTTACGAGCGGTCCGCGGGCTGTGCGATGCCCTCTTAACGCCGCTCGCAATATTGCATTATTAGTTCTGCCCGGAACCCGAGTTTGCTGATATCCCGCAGCTTCCCCAGCCGAGGGAATCTCTCCCTCTCGCTTGCTCTTGCTCTTTCGCTCACTTCCGATTTCCATCTCTCTCTCTCCCTCTCTCATTTGCTGTGGTCTGGATATTAATGACAGTAGCTTCGTCATGGAGGACCGTTTATGACGATTACTAGGAATACCGAGAAGAGGCGTAGCCAAAATTGAAACTTTACGCTGCTCTAAGAAAAATCTTTTGATCGTATTAATGGAAAACTTTTATTTTTCATGATAAAATAAGTTTGATGTAAAAAAAAATTTGAAATAATCCAATTTAATTGATTTTATAAATTATGTAGAATCCCTGTTTACAAAGCACGTTCTCTGCTCTCAATGCGGAGAAAAATGAAGTGCACACGCAGCTTCCCCGGTCTGCTAACAATTTCGACGCTTCTTGCAATACAGCTACGTAATAAGTAAACGATGGCGTACGCGGGTAGTTGAAAGAGGAATGAAGGGAAGGGAGGGAGAAGGGGGCAGCGAACCCGGCCTGATGTATTTACGATCGAGAGATGACGACGACGGCGGTGTCGGCGTTGCTGGAATGGTGCACTTTACTTTGGCACGGTTCCTAGGGCGGCGCTTATGTAGCGAACATGACGATGCCAATATGGCAACGATTACGAGGAGAAGACGATGAGCAGGAAGAAGAAGAAGATGATGAAGAGGAAGAAGAGCAAGAAGTCCCTGAAAAATGCTGGGCTTACCTCGGGGGCCATGTATTCTTACAAAAGCGTTAAGAAGATACAATTACAAATACTTGGGGTGAATATGACTCATTAACTTACGCGTTGTAGATTCTAAACCTACAACTTAATTACATCAAAATTTGGATTTAGCATAGTTTTCATTCTATATTTTAAGAATTTACAGGTTGTTTAACGCACATTTGCTATTAATTGTTTTTTTCTTCCAATTAACATATAATAGACTTAAAGATCTTCATAATTTTAAGTCGTTACAGTGAAAAAATTATAACTCTATTTAGATATTAAGATTCTTATTACGAAACAGTTTCAAATTGAATTCTAATGACAAGCCCATACCATAAAATCGCCATTCGGGATAACTCGCGTCGAATTTTCAGTTACGACGCGACGTCGCAAGTTCGCTAAAGAAGGGCATAATCATTTCCGAAACGGCACCGTCGAGGGGAGTCGGGAAGAAGTTATGCAACGCTCCTCGCGAGCTCTTGGCGCATCCGTTTCCCGAGTCGCGTTAACCTAAGCCGCGGTGGCCAATGACATGCTCGACAACGGGGCCGCCGGCGTAAAAGACTTGGATTTTATGGTGCGTCGTTCACTGTCTTGTAACGAAAGGTTATTGAGACGTGATCGTCGCTAGAGGTAATAGGTATAGTAGTATATATAGCTAAAGTGTCGTGGCCGATTCTTGTCAGGAAGCCGATATTTAGAAGATAGAATAGATATGGTGTTTTTGATTGATTATCTATGTACTCGTGTATGGTTTACTGTTATTTGCTGTATATTATAGATATAAAATTTATTTGTTATTATTGAAAAACAGTTATTGGACATTTTTTAAAAGCTTTTTAGTTTTTCACGAAGAAGAATTCAATGTTACGAAATTTATACATTGGCGTTTTAATGAAATATCATTTGCAATAATTAATTACATTAATTTAATCTTATAAATGTAATCCGACGAAATATTAGTAAAAACATTTTAAGCTTCACAACGCTTTATTACAATTATTTCCGTTAAAATTATTAACGACGTATGAACAAGATAGCACGGTGCACAGCGGGTAAATTATGAATATAATAACCCTTTGGGGCGTAGTGGCATACTCATATACGACCTTTTTTAAAATACTTTTGTGCCATTTCAAAGCGATATTCTTGACCATATACCAAATCATCATCATGAGATTATAACTTCCCCTCAGATTTCCCCCCTCCCCCCAAAAAATATAAAACCCAAACCTCACATAACGAATGTATACTGAAAGTTCTTGGTCTAATTGAACCGCTATACATCCGTTGCTTGCATCCTTTGGTGGTGCCCAGGCGAACCATAAGCCGAGCTGAATCACTGAGCGCTTTGAGTCTCGCGTACATATACACATACATCTATACCGTGCGTCTATACACACATGTAAATCCGACTGGCCGGTTATATATCGATGCCCTCCTCTCCTGTACCTCTACCCCATATATACTAGCAGTCGCTTCGGCGCTAGCCTTACCCAACATTAATAATCCTTCGAAGCTCCCGCAAGAGGGGAACAGGGGGAGGGGAGAGGGGATATTAACGGAAGTAGCGGCTGCATTCCTTCATTTGCCGTGAACTGCTGCTACTGCTGCTGCTATCCGAGCAAGCAGACACGCGTAAACTCTATACACCGACGCACATTTGCTGCGCGTGTACAACGAGCGAGCGAGCGAACAGTAGCAGCATCGTGCCAGCACCACTACGCGTATGAATGTATGCATTTGCGTACAGCACGTAGACGTTGTACACGTATATGTATATATATATATATATATGTATAACGTAGGTATACCTGTGTGCGATGGTGCGCGCGAATGCGAGTATACACTGGGATGAAGTCGGCCGCGCAAATATGCGCGCGTGCGGGATATGCGTGTATCCGCGCGCGTAAACGTATTAAAAGCGCAATTACGTGCGGTCGGATGCGGATATATACTTGAGGGGGATGGTTGCATCGGTGGATGTTGTTGGCCGAATCCTCGCTGATGATGATGATGACGGCGCGCGTGGGAGGAGGGAGAGAGTGTAGGGACGCGAGGGTGCCGACTCGACAGGTAAATACGCTTGTCCGAGTACATATTGATAGGATTGCTTAGATCGCGAGGTAATCGCGTGGGCTACCGTCCCACAAGATCCAATAATCGGACGTGCTGACTGATCCCCTTCGAATGGACGCTCTATACTACTACTGTAGCTTCGATAATGATATGTGTTTTTGATACATTATTGCTGCGTGCTTTTACATGACAAGTGATGGGTCAAAGTGTTGGGGTATTAAATGTATATTTTAGTCAGTATCCTGTTAAGCTAATAGGCGCGTGTTTAATAGAACTTGATCGAAATGTTCAAAATAATAAACATGAAATCAAACAAATTTCGTTTCCACAATTAATTGAACGAAATAAATTTTGTGCTGTAAAAACAAACTCATTTCTCTTTGATAACAAGAGGTAAAGTACTATAAAATGCATAAGATGAGGTTTGGATTCCGGAAGACTTACATACACAAAAATAATTGAAAATCTGGAAAGCATGTGAAACGAAATTTCATTATCGCTTTACAAAGCGTGCATTTTTGGTAATTCCTTTAGTTGCCGCTAATTTGCGGTTCAGAAACGCTTTGTTTACAGCACATGGATAATACAAATAACTAACATTTTTATCTCAGTAAAATAATATAATTAAAGCAACGAAAATTGTTCAATGTTTTTGGTCTTTTACCAAGCGGACGTTATAAAATATAAGTTTAAACAATTATACATTTTTCTATCTTTTATTTTATAAAATTAACTCACGTCTTGATACTCGGAAACTCAAAACGGAAGAACAAAAAAAAAAATGACGACGTTTAATTCTGAGCTCTTGGATAAAAATTTTAAAAGAAATCCGTTTTTATGATTAATTTAGTTCCGAGAAAAGGATGTTTACTATATGAAAAGCTTCAAAGGCTAAGCGCGCACCAAAGGAAAAAAAGGTTCACTCTTGCCTGCACATAATGGAACTTATAGTAAAACGGCGGTAAACCCCGCGCTAATTAGTCAGCTTGCGTCATAAATGAAATTATACTGGTCTGGTAAGCTTAGCCCACCCTAGTTCCGCCGGCAAATCCCCGTCAGCGTTATCCCAGTCAACCTCATTACTCTAATTTCGCCTATACTTTAGCAAGTGCATAAGTGTTTTGCCAATCTTTGGATATAAATAACGTATAATTACTATACGTAGATTCTTTAATATAAGCCGTACAGATATATAGTAATGTCTATTACTACGGTCACAGTTCGTAGATATTACGTATCGGATATTACTCAACGTCCTCAACGCACCTCAAACACGCAACGCGTATCTTTTCGCACGACCATACAAATAAGAAGCTTTCTACGTTTACCAAATTGGCCACAAGAGGCCACACGGATAGACACTGGGCTTGTACAATTGTCCGTATGGACGCAGAACGTTGTCGTCCCATTACCGTTATTAGCGCTGACGACAAACACTTTGATAACACTATCGACGTGTACACCGCCCATTGGCAAGTAGTAGCCTTTTGTCGCTGAAACTTCTGCGTTTTGAGGGCAATCAGAGTGTTTGTGCTCTCGATGCTTTGTCATATTATAGCGGGTACCGTGAATATTTGCCTGCGGTTGTTGTTTAATTGCTCAATTTTCCATTTTTTTAAATGATCTCTGTTTTTAACACCTTGCATTTCACGATCAATGAAAATTGTCCATTAATTATTGCATAATAAAAGAAGAAAAAAAAATGGTTGTACGCTACATTAAGAAAAAATCTTTCTATCCGATATATACACACAGTATGCATACACGATACAAGTGTATCGGAACTCCCTCGACTGTCTTCCGGTAACCCTCGAGATAGATTAATTCATTGAGTACGTACAAAGCAGCTCTGGCGAACAGTTCCGCGCAAGCCTTTCGGCGTCGCACTCGCAGTCGCCGACATTGTTCGTCTTGGCAGGTGTTGGATTACACCGCGAAATCGCGTCTCGGCTTCTCCGAAGTGCTACACACCAACCAACCCTAACACGACCTTCGACGTGTGTGTGTGTGTGTAGCATGCTATACGAAGAGCGACGCAACCGTCCCGCTTATCGATTCCGCACCTCGACTCCGGTAGCTGTTAAAGAGTAATTGATTTTCGGCGGATGTATAGGTGTAGTAGTAATGTGTATGTGTGTGTGTGTGTATGAGAGTGCAGGAGACGCGCGAGTTAGATCGTGTCGGATAGATTATACCTGGGCGCGCTTTTAGCTCGGCGAAGAGGAAGGAAATCTATGATGGGTATTTAATACGTTTAAGATACGCTGTGCGGCGTATTAAATGTACATTATATACGCCTGCGGCTTTTGTTTCGCATTTCCAACGTATTTCGAAAACTTGGAAGATTGTGCGCGTGATGAGAAGACGATTTCTTTGGGAAAAGCGTCGTTAGTTGCTTAAATAAAGGTGGACAAAATGTTTAATTATTGAATCTATATATATACACACATATTTATTTAATAATAGTTTGACAAATGTTATGGCAAGACAGTAAACTGCAAAAATATTTGTTCGTTGTAATCTATACGGAGTGTTCGGTATATCAGAAGTACTGCATAAACAGAAAAAAACAAGGTTTTTTAATTAAAAGTTTTTGCATCTGTTACGTAGTTAATGCTCGCACTGGCTGCTTGGTCTGTAAATAAATATACCTATACAACGTGAGCGGCGATAAAAAGCCAAGTTAATTAAAGATAAAGAGCGCGCATATCAGCCCGGCAGAAGATATTTATTCAAGAGAGCACGATGTATCTTTTGCAGTCCGCGTACTTGAAAAACTTGACTCGGCAATTTTGTATCTGGGGTATTCCTAGCGAGAAATAAACGAGATGCTCAAGTATGATAATCATGGCTGTTCGAGTAGCAAGAGTTTTTATTTGTCAACGTTCAAGGATTCTATGGACGCGACGCGAAACATTAGGTGAGAAAACATCAGCAAAACTTTCTTTATAGCGTGTTTTTCATGCCCATAGTGGTTGTAGATCATAAAGTTAGTTTTTATAGGCAAATATAAGAGGAGTTGTTAAGTTGCTTATACTTCCTTTATTTGGATTTTGACTTATATTATTTTATATTTGCCTAAAATAATGAGTAGGTATCGTTACATTAACACACTATTAGATTTATGTATTAAAAACATTCTTCATTCACACTACAGTTACGTCCAGCCATAATAATTAAGTCATTTACACCATTTACTTTGGAATTTCGGAAAAGAGTTTTTTGTATAAATCGTCTTCGTCTACGGTAATTAAGATCCTTTGAAAAATTTAACTTGGTTCTACATCTAAAGAATTAAATTAGCTTCAGTTTTAATTTCCAACAGTATACCATCAAAAGTACTACAGAATGTTAATAAATTAGATATTTTTTAGTCTTACTATTCGCCCTGCAAACAACGAGAATCGTCGAAGGAACTTACTTCCTTTAAAGCTGGTAGCCTGCAGGCAGAGCCGAAAAATTTGCATTTCCACAGCTAGCGAAGTATATATAAGCGGCGCTTCGAAACTTGGTAGAAACTCGAGAAGCTCGTAGGTGGCGCCAACTGGCAAAAGGGTATAGACCTGCGAGCGGACGCGTGAAAAATGGGGTGCGGGACTGAAAATAATTGGGAAATAAATAAATTACGGGCATTAGAGGCGGGAGGGAAAGTTTTCACGCTCGCGTACAATGGCGCGGCGAAAGGCTTCGTCGTCGTCTTCGTCGTCGTCGTCGTCGTCGTCTCCCCGTCATCGTCGTTATTCCATCCCCTTTGCTATATAACCCCTTCCGTCTCCACTCTTGTATATATATATATACCGTTACGCAGACTTAGAGCGAGAACTTTCTATATTAAACAACTTTCGCCGCTAATTTCGTGCTCCACCCCTTTGCTCTTGCGCGCCCCCTCATCTTTCTCGCAGCCCGCGTGTTGTTCTTCCAGTTTCATTTTTTTTTGTTCTCTCGGCTATTTTATTCTCCCCTTCTGCGATCTAACTTTATTCTCTCCTTCCCCCCACCTCAGCCTGTCTTTTGCGAGCCCTCTTATCTTTTTCACAAAAGTCTCTCTTCTCGCTTGCTGCTTCTGAAAGACTCTTTCCCCACACCGATGTCCCGTCCTTTTTCGCGTATACGAGCTGTGGCCTCCCCCCTTCCCCCCTCACCCACCATTCTTGCCCCGTTTTAATTAAGGAAATTATCGCCTTTATAAATTGCACGGTAAATTATAAAGGATGTTTATCTGCGTTTGATAAAGTAGCCGGATTTAATTACGGTTTGATATGTAATTAGTTTAATAAATTCTTCGACCGATGCTAATGCGCTCGAGATGAAGTGCACCTTATGACATTTGCAGTACATGTAGCAAAGATGTTTTCAAATACCTTTTTTTACCTTTTATAAATACAGAAATTGGAATTGCAATTCTGAATACATTTTTATTACATCAATGGTAAAGCTCGTAGAGCATCGACAAATGTTTATACATGTATAGATACACGGTAAAAGTTTTCACAGAAAATCTTTTTTAATCTACAAACAAACAACATATTCATTTCGAAGTTAAAAAAAAAAAATTATGAAACGTATTCGAATTCACGCTTCCGCGAATGCGGGTCTAAAGGCAAGTTTGTAATTACTGCAAGAGCGGTAAAATAAAAAAGAAAAAAATATCGGGCAAAACTCTTGCGAGGGAAACGGTAAAAATTTCACATTTGCGTTATTGCGCGGTATCCGTAGCCGTGTGCGAAATCCCACAGCGCAAAAAAAAAAGAAGCTGTCGCCCGGCGGGCATGTGGAGATTGCGGTGACGCGAGCCTCCGGTGAGTGGAAAATGACAAGGGGACGGGGACACGAGATAAAGTGCCGGGGGAAAGAGGGAGAAGAAAGGGACAGAGAGAAAAGAGAAGTGGTGAAAGAGAAAGTGTGTACTGCGGGGGAAAGTAGGTATATAATGAGGTTAGCGAGGATTAAGAATTGTGAATTGCGAAGTGTAACGGCAGGTGTCGGTAAATATGAAACGTATTTCGTCATTACGCTGAGATGTTTTCTTTGGTTTTCAAAATTTTATTAGCGCATAGATGCAATTTCTCGACAATTGTTTTCATGAGTTTACAAGAGAATTCATCCGAAAAGGTGTCCGAAAAGTGTGAATTACTTACACATAGTAAGCTAAGTAAGTAGCCAATTTTTTTTTTATTTTTACATCATAACACTTTAAGGGTGCCCTGAAGTTTTTATTTCCCAAAATATATACTGTATATACTACGATATTTATTTATTGGTTTTTTAAAATATATATACTTGTCAAAATTACCCAGAAATTAAAACACAAAATTATATTCAGTTGATCATGAAATCAATAACACAGGCACACAAAAAATAAAAAGTGGTCTGTTCCAGAAGACACATCATCATATCCTTATAAATTTAGA
>JAYJLV010000011.1:25348036-25373239 GCA_036873485.1 Torymus texanus | reverse complement strand
CTTCCGATCTAGAGAGAGAGAGAGAGAGAGAGACTGTATAGCGGGCGATGGAATATGGTAATATTTAATAGCAGCGGCTCTTTAGACTCCCTTCCTTCGCGCTATACCTCCTCGGGGCGAAGTTATTCCGGCGCATTGACTCGAGCTCCAACGCTCGAGAGACAGAGAGAGAGAGAGAGAGAGAGAGAATGCGCGCGCGCACTGCGTAAGCCCGCTCACCTCAAGATGTCACCTCTCGCTTCGTCGCAAAGTTCCGGCACGCGCGCGCGCGCCACTCTCTCTCGTCTTCGCCGCACGCGCGCGACTGACCCGACGGTGAAGCGCGGGTGGAGGAGAACTCGCTCGAGGCTACCATTTGCATCTCAATAGTTTCATTAGTCACGCGCGCTGCTTCCACGCGGTCGACGCGTATAGGCACTTCGGCGGCAGCTAGCGTCACGCATCGCGACCCCCCATGTGAACTGGCATTTTTTCGCTCGCTAATAGATTTCGAATTTTTATATGTACTTAGATAGTCCTTTATCTTTACGAGTGTAGAGTGCAAGTTCCCAAATGTGCATTTTCAAACAGTCCGGAAGAATATAACGTTGGAAGTAATGAATATTGATAAATAATATTAAGAAGTATCAAACATTCTCTTTTTCATTTTGTCATCATTTATTTATTTATTTATTTATTTATTTATTTACCAAAAAATAGTTTACAATAATTACAATAATCAGTAAACTCTACAGAGGTAAACACAGTTACCTTTACGTAGATTGGTACAGACTTACATGCTAGGATTTTTTCGAAATGTTCATTAATTTTTGGTGGATAATTAATTACTGCTGTGATAAAATTGAGGGGTACAACTTTCGATTAGTTTCATGAAAATTTCGACGTCGTATCATAAAGCTACTCCAATGTAATGATTTTTTTAGTTTTCTAGCTAAATTTCGTAAAATATTTGAAATACTATTTATAATCATATCTTTTCTAAATTTTTCTCGGTGCGATAATAAAATTTTAAAGAAGAGTGAGAAAATTATTCATTTATTCATTAAAATTAATATTTATATATATTGAATATTCTCTCTCAGTCTTGTTCGTGGTTCTGCAAATACTGCATTTAATTATTTAAATTAATATGAAAATAATTTCATAATATGAGAATATATATTTGAATACAAACAATAGTTTAAAAATTTTTCAGGGAGGCCGATATTAAATATATTATTTAGTTGGCTTTAAATTTTTCACTATTAAGTAGCTTAAAATAAACTTATTTCGACATTGTCGTTATATTTGGGCAACACAATACTATTTTATTTCGTCCGTTATATATCGAAATCAAGTTTTTTTATAACTTTTTTGCATTTACATTTTTCATTTCAAAATCAAAAAAATTTTAACGTTATTTTTCTAGTGAACATATGTTTTTTTTTCAAATATTGAATATTCAATACATTCATGTAAATCAAACGTTTTATAGACCCTATTAAATCATTTTTTTATTTGTCCCAACACGTCATGCGTGGATCATTGTTCTCGAATTGTTGCACGGCTATGTGCACCCTAGTGTATCGGAGTATCTAATTATATTATGATTGAATCTACATTACAATGATCAGGCAGAATTAATCAACTGTGTTAGAAGCGTATTCTAGTTGGACCAATAATAATATTAGAGATACATGGATTCGGTTTTGTCCAATGAAACAATTGCGTATTAGTTATCTTCGTATGACGTCAATTCGAACGAAAACGTATAGGTGTGCAGAATTTTCTAAATTATACCTTTATATGAGTTTAACAATTACATACTATTTGCTGATATATATTACAAAATAAAATCTGAAAAATATAGCAACTATACAGCTAGTTTATATACGACTAAGAACACGTATGTACCGTGGAAATTCGTTCATCCACCATATTCACGGAAAAAAATGAACATGACTTGAAGTCTATACGTTTCATGTTGCCTTCGCACACTACGGCCTCATCTCTCACCATCTCTTAAAGAGATGCGTACTAAATCCCCCGGAGGCCAAGAGAGCTTTCTCTCTCTCTTTCTCTCTTTCGTATACATCACGTGCTCTTATAGGCGTGGCTCGATTGTGCGAAAGCGAGGAAAACACGCAGGTAAATGAAGTCGGCAGCGCAGGCAAAAAGAAAACGACGAAAAGAGTCATGAGATAGGGCGCGCGGGGGGAAACAAAGACGAGAGAGAGAGAGAGAGAGAGGAGTCATCGGTGTGGGCGGAAAGTGTCTGCCGCTCGCCCGGTCGATAAAGCTCGTCGCTCCCGCGCTCTCCTGCTCGACTTTCGACGCTTTTCTCCATCTCTCTCTCTCTCTCTCTCTCTTTTATTCCGGGCGAGAGGAGCAAGAGGGGTGGGAAGGAAAAAAAACAAGTTCAAAGAAAACACCGTCGCTCTGACCCATTAACCCTTTTCAAGGCACGCGCGCTTACAAAGTGGAGGAAGGGGAGGAGGAGGAGTCAACGTTGCTTGTGCATTTCTTAATGGGATCGGCCGAGTCCAACGATCTTTGCTTTAGGAGAAAAAGTCGAGGGGTGAGAGGGGAGAGAGTGGCACGAGAGGAGGGAAAGAGAGAGTGTCACTTTTCCTTGCTGATATTGTTCTCGGAATGCCCTTTCTCTCTTTCTCGACGACTGATATTTAACCTCGAGAAAGGTTTTAGCGCGCCGGCTTGATTTATTGTATAGCGCGTATTTAAAATTAGTGTCGTGCTACGATCTTTAGCGCTTTCGTTGTAATTCGATGAAGCCTGTTACTTTGAGATTATTCAGGATTAAGAACAAGTTTAAGCGTCGTATTTTAAAATCATAACAATAAGCATTAAACGTTATTCACTTTGTTAAAATTAAAAAGAAATACCGTCTACATATATTTTTAAAATATTATTTTTTTTTGCTTATTATGTGAATCTCCAACTGTAGATTATTTTGTTCAGAACACTTCAAAAAAATATTTAACACAAATCTGCATTTCATTTTACCCAGGTTTTATTATATTCACGATTGGAAGAAATATAAATTATTATTCAATATATAAAATTAAATTTGAGTTACAAAATAAATTTTTATTTGTGTACATATTGCATTTACTTTTTTTTGTTGTATTGAATTTTACATAATGTAAGCAATTATTCATTCCACAGGATGTGCACCCGCTCTGTTAACTGCATATTGGACGATATGTAGGTATATAATATTCGACTGAAAACTAAGAAAATTCAATTATAAATGTACGCATGAAGAATTAAAGTAACGAGCGTAAACGACGGATCATCTATTGCGATGCCACTATCACTTCCATTTATCAAACATTATTATTCTCTCTTATATCGCAATCTTAAAATCAATCATTCAAAATGAGATTAAAACAGTTATTAATCCTATACTAACTTAATTTAAACTTTTTCTGCTGTTTCAGTACGGTGCATCTCAATTTATATCCATGCAACACATAGAGAACAGTTAGGAATGATCCAAATCAGAAAGCAGATGTGTCCACTTGTTACTGGCGCCATTCATTGCCTTCAAAGTAAATCCATTTACGTCAGAAATGGTAATCGCGCGTTGGCCTGGCCAGTAGCTCTCGATCGGCCAATTCATCGGCGCGCATACGTCGGGCACGCGTTCGTGCCGACCGCCGCTGGCAAAAACGCTTGGCGTAGAACAATGACGAATTCGGTTTTCATCGCTGCGCGCGCGCGCACACTCCCAAAAGTAATTACCCTGAGTGGCTTTGTCGCGCACGTGCGTGCAACTGTTTGCAGCCCGCGGCAGAGTTTTCATTTGTTGCGAGCTTGCGAGCTTTTCGACATATCGCACGATTACAAACGGCGCATTTTTCCGCATTTTATTGAGCTCGGCCTTGCGGCTTTATAATTAGCTTGCGCTGCTACTGCTGTTCTCTCGTGAACAAAAGAAAAATTAGCTTTGTCGCGCGTGGCGCTTGATTGCGAGGTCCTTTATTTGTTCGCCGGTTAGTTTTTAATGCGGTTTTCAGTAAACTGGTGTTGCTAATAATAGTTGCTAGCGTCAAGCGTAAAGCTTGTCGCGCGATAAATGTCGAAATATATTTTTTACTTTTATATCGATGTACATTCTTTTCTCATTTTTTATTTGTAGTCACTAGGTTTAATTTCTGCTAATTATATTTTACATTTTTTACATTGATCAAATAATTTGACATCACTTTTCGTTAATTTTCCGTTTATTACCTATATGTATATATAATTCAAAGAATATACGTATACATCGACTTATATCTTTTTCATCTATAAACAATAGGCAAAGAAAACCTTTGGTTTTTTGTAATTTTTTGTTTAAAAAATTTTTTAATTATTCTTTCTAATTACTAATATTATCAAAAAGCTCTCGTTATTTGATTCATTTAAATGTACTGTATTTTTAATCTCGATTTCTGATTCAGTAACCGTAAAATAAAGTTTTATTTGAGATAACTGTATTCTGTATTATTTATTCATTTATTATTGGAATCAAGGAATTTATTAACGAAACAAATATGTAAAAACGGTTACTTTTTTATTTAATCTTACGATGTGCAAGCGGTCAGAAAGGCAATTCATTTTCCCACAAGTGCCACACCCCACACAACAAACATACACCCTCTTTTTCCAACTAGCAGCTGTGAAGATTGCAAAGTTACGGTCAAGATTTTTACAGGATTTACCCTTATTTATACACCTCTATACAGAACTGGCAGATTTAAACAAATTAAACCATTTTAATGATACAATATGCATTGGGTAAGTTCGTAAAAGTTCTGGCAAAGATTTTTATTTAAATGTATATGGTTATAAACGACATTTAGAAAGATAAATGAATTTACAATTGCATATTTTTTTACATTAGCACGATATTTTTATGAAAAGATATTAACTAAATAAGTGATGTACGTGGAGAAAGCGGAGGAGCTTGTAATTGATACCAAGAAAATTATTTCCTTATTTCGGGATTAAAAAGTATTTAATGCTTTTCGAATGCTGCCAGATAACTTTTATGGAAGATCTTATATATAGATCGCGCTCAAAAAGTCGTGAAAGTGCGATATCGGAGAATCGTCAATATCCTCAAATACTTCCGCCATATATAGTGTTTGGCCCCCGCTGTTACCGTTTCATATATCATGGATTCAGAGGAATGGTACCGCAGTATATATATGTGAATGTATGTGAACCTATAAAAAAATTGATTGGCGTTTATCTGTCGAATGTCCTCATATTGCTTGAAAACTGCTTTAACGTATAAATAGTAAATAATACTAAAACTTCTTTTAAATAATAAATTGACTAAGCGATTTCGGCATTTTTAGTAAAGAATCGATATTATAGGAATGGTGGCTTTTTTAAAAACTTTTTGAAAGTAGAAAAATCTTCGTTTTTTATTAATGTTATTCTAAAGTTCTTAACCAAAACTCATTATATTTAATGTTTCAAATGATAAATGTAGAAACGTAGAAAGTTGTATTTAATACTAAGGATATAGCAATAAATAATATTATAAATTATATATTTTCATATGAATTCCTTTCATAATCACGCCATTTATACTTATGTAGTTCAGAACAGTAGAAACGAATGTGACGACAATTTCGTTGGTTATTATTATAAAAAACTTTTCTGTGTAAGTACAGCGAACAAGTACACCAGCACTCGTCCACCCCACGCGCGTTCTCCGTGTGTCCCTCTCTTTAAGCGCCCGTCGTAAAGTGCCAGAACTACAGAGGCCCTCGCCTTTGGCGATAAAGCAGCCCTTTTCTCAGAGCTCGTGTGCTTCCCTCGAGTGGTTCGTCGTTCGATAATGAAGAGAACCGGACGCGCGCTTGCGCGTCGTGCAGGCGAAGGCGTGACACACCTGCTGAACGATTTACGGCTTGCACGTCGTCAGCGTCATATATTGACTCGACGCGACGATTCGCCAAGCGCGTGTGCTTGTACGAGGAGGAGGAGGAGGAGGAGAAGGAGACGTGTTTGCTCCTGACAGCCGTGGAAGGCGCCCGGCTGATGGAGTAGTCCTGAGCCGAGAGAGCGAGAAATTTAATTGCTGGGACTCATGCTTGAAATATATTTTAAATGTGGAATTATAGGGTGAAGGTAATTCTAATAAGTTGAAAAGAGTTTTTCTTAGTAAAGGTAAGTGATAGAATAAAGGGAAAAGAGTACATTAGTTGATAAGACTGACTATAAAGTAATATTTAGTATACCGTTTAGCAAAAATTTTGGTAGCTGTATCCCAACAATTTCAGTAAGGCAGTTCCTGCTGTTGTGATTATAAAGCATGTATTTTTACTAAACACTCCATATTAACGAAATGGAGTTGGGGTAACTGTGTGTATCTATAAAAAGTAACGATATTTTCTCAGTTCAATCATCATTAGAAAAGAAACACAACGATAACCGTAAGCTTGTAATGCTGAATTATATTATATATTCATTCATTATTCAAATTATATGGTCCTAATAAGAAGAGCAAAATGGGGATTATAAATTGATAAATTAAAAAGTAAGTACCAGTCACGTAATCAATCTTACTATTAATAACTAGAACGGAGCTGAGAAAGAGCGATAATTTCCGGTATTTAAAAAATTAAACGAATAATCATTTAATACCCTTTAAAGCTCTTTCTTTCACGTTTACATACAGAGAGTAACGTATGAATAACGACGATACTCCATCAGACTTATCGTTTCGTCGGCACATATACACATTCAACTCGGGCTGAAAAAGACGAAAGTAAAGGAAAAACAGGAGAGAACTCGGAGCTATGAAAAAGTGTAATGAACGTATGGACGTGCTCAGATCAAAGCATGCTTTCTCTTTCTCTCTCTCTCACTCTTCTCTACTTTATCTTTCCCTCAGTAGCAGGCGTTCGTTTTCGCTGTCGGCATGCAACATGAGCAGCGGCAGCAACGGGGATGCTTTTACTTGTGCACGCGCTTTTTTTTCCGCGACTGCGCGCTATTAGTTTGCGCGCGCGCGAGAGAGAGAAAGAGAGCCAAAACGATGCGCAGCGAGTCGAGTGAATCAAAAAGCGGTTCTGTGTGTATTACATGTGGAAATGCCGAGAGAGCCTCTACCAGCGAGCGAATAATAAAGCGAGAAAATATAAATTACGAAGATAAAAGCGCGAGGGGAAAGGCGCTAGAGACTCGCGGGGGAATGAAGTAAAAACCAACGTGTGAGAAATGGAGGCGTAAAATGTAACGCAAGAGTGTCTGAAAGAGCTCCAGATTCTCTAGATCCACGTGTGGCAGGTTCTTTTTATCGAGTTAATTAAAATGTGTTTTATGCCTTTGACGAAGTTATCGAATTAATCGCAATTATATTTAAGCTGAGTGCGAGGTTTGATTTAATGCAGAGTTTGGAAATATTATAATATACAATTTTCATCTAATTGTAAGTATCTTTTTTCCAATTATCGTGATTCTCTGAAATTAGTAATTCAAATTTTATTTTATTATATAAAATGAATGTATAATGGCAATATTAATACGTATGGAAAGGGAATACATAATCTAGTAGTCATTTGACTTGTCTCTGCACCTACGTTTATCATTCTACATTGAAACTTATGCATTCAGAATAATGACATTTTATTACTCATCTAGTATGAAAGAATTATCGAGCAAAATACCTTCTCACGACAGTTGACTAATAAATTTATCTGGTAGAACACAATTCAGACATCAAATAAATCGCAGGAATAAATATTAATTAAAACGCTATCAATTTCACGTTCGAAAAGACTAACGGCGGTTGGTTTGATAAAAAAAAAAAAAACGAATAACGGCTGTATGTGCGAGGTGGGAAAAGAGGGGGAAGGGGGTGGAGAAGGGGGGGGATGGGGTGGAGAGGTCTACCACACCGCACGCCGGTCACGTAAGCCGGCACGCGGTCAGCAAAATGGCAAAATAATATTAATATATATTTCCGCGAGTGCGTGCGCGCGCACTACAGCGTAACTAACGCGAATCCGAGGAGGCCTATTGAGGCCCCGCATTTTGACGAGGGTCGAGCTGTCTCTATCCCTCTGGCTTCGCGCTTTTTCTTCTCTGCGTGCCATGCGTACGCCGCGTGAATATTATTTCGTTTTATTTCACCCTTAAACGACGACGCTTTTCGAATTGAATAAAGGTCGTGGCGTTGGAAATATGGTTTTTTTTTTTCTTTTTGCTGTGAGCCTTGTGGTTTCAAATCTGCCATCGCATGAAATTAAGTGTGTGTGTGTGTGTATATTTATTTCGTGTTATCATTGGTATTTAACTTTCTTTTTTTTGTACATACAACAAAATTGTTTTGAACAAAAATTAAATAATATAATAGATATTTAAATTTAAAGTAATTTAATGTATTATAAACGATTTAGTCTTATTGTTAGTGATATTGGGATGAGTAAAATATATGTTTTGTGAAATTTACTATGAGTTTTTTTAGTGTTAAATTTAAATTTTTTCAATTTACGCTATTGACAACAGGACAATTAGATTCTAGAATAATAGTTGTATTACATACATATTCGGCGAATATTTATTGAAAAAAATACACTTTTATCAGATTATAATATAATGTTGACTAAAGAATAAATAAAGCAATAATTTTCAAAATTTTCTCAATTTAATATTTCTCCCAGTGAAACTTTAATTGGACCCAACATTCCTCTTTTCTTTCCCGTAGCTCGCTCGATTCGTTCGTATACCAGCGCGACACCAACACATCTCCAAATTATAACATAATAATGGAAAATGAATAATCATTTTGGCGCTCCGGCACACTGGCGTCCACTCTCGCTCCCGTTGTAATGAAAACGCATTCCAGCCGGCAACTAATTGGCCCTATTTGCTCGACAAATTACGGGGAGCATGGCGCGAGCATCGCCCTCCTCCTCTCACATCCCGTGCGCGCACCGCGGATGCGCCGTTTTGATAAACATTCGCGTCCTGGCAGCGACGTGCCACAAACTAATTATGGTGCTTATGAAAATGTAATATTTAATTAAAAGCTCTTCCACCCCCTCTCCACTGCCTACTTCCTGTCTCCGTAATAATAACGCGAACGGCGTATAACAGAGGCCACCATAAATAACGCGGCACGGCCGCGTGCGCGAGCGCAATGATTTCGCGAATTTATTGCGCGCGCCCAATCCACGCGGGCGCGTTTACGTAAATTTCCGCAAGCGCGGCTGCGCTTAGAATCTATGACCTCCGTGCACACTCGTGCACAGCCCGTAGTTGTTCAGTCGTAGAAACGCGAACGCGTTGTTGTTCGTCTCGATTGTTTCGGCCATTGTCGTTGAGCGTAGCTCGGAACAGAGCGACGAAGCAATGGGCGGGGGGAGTCTAATGAACGATGTCGCTTTTCGGCGAAGCGAATAGGTCGAGGAAATATACTAAATTGATGTACATCGTTTTTCAAAATTATTGGATGATCGTTGGTTTTTTTTTTGTTTTCTCGTTTAACAAAATGTTGTCGAATCAAGAGAGTTTTTTTTAATATTTGAACTATAAATACTAAAAAAAATTGTTCAAAAACATTTTCAATTTTAGATGATTTTACCTATATTTTACATGTATCAGATAAACAAGCACTCTTAAACTATAATCAAGATAATTTCAGCAGCTCGAATTATTGAAAATTATAACTCACGTTCAAAATAAATTCTGTACTTTATAAATCACTTGCAGCAAAATATGCTATGTAGTTGAATATGTATAAGAATGTTCAGCTAATTCAATTTCGCCATTTTTCTTAATAGTAACACTACTGATAGAAAGACAATAATAAAAATAATATTAACAAGAAAATTGCAAAACTTAATACAACATTAGAATATTGTAGTTTTAATCAGCTTAGCAGAGGCACCAACGACACTGCGAACTTGACTGAAACTCTCACTAGAATAGCCTTGCTATTTATGTATCACTGATGCCTACACTTACACGAGTAAAGCGTGAATGTTGATAGAAAGTTTTAAATAGATACGAATCAGAAGGAGGGGGGGGATATTTTGGCAAATCATTATTTTTTGCGTCAACGATTCCGTGACATCAAAATTCAATATTGATACTACATTAAGTGAGCTAATTTTATAATTTAAATATCAAATATTTACATGAAATACTATTCTAATTGAATTTCAAATATTTTAGTGTAATAGTAAGGTATTATGTACATTCGTTAAAATAATATTCCATACAATCATTCATAATCATATAAATAAAAGCATGTAATAATACATAAAACATACATTGAACCATATATTAATTGTTATAATTGAAAACGTAGCCTTCTTAATTTAGGTATAACACAATTTTATGAAAGGATACAGTCGCGCTGTAAACATTAGTTATTTGTGTTTCAAAAGTAGTAAGTCGCTTAAATATTGGTATTGATATGATGAACTGAAACATCCTAATAGAAATATATAACTAACAGGAAAGGACATACTTATAATTAAGGATAATCATGCATATAGATACTTAATATTAATAACAAGAGTAAATAATAAAATGTAAATATGATGTTTAACTATTTATCCAGAAATATAATAAATAAATAAACTTTAAAATAAATAATACTTCGCAGCCAAAAATTGTCGATTTCCTTAGATTAAAAAAAAAGGGTTAAAGCCATTAAACTTACGCCAAAAAATCTTATTCGTGACGGATGTCACACGAGCTGCCGGTGATTCAGTGATTTTTGCCCTTAAATCTCGCAGCCTGGGATCCCGCAAGTTTCAACATAAAAAGATTAGTGACTGAAAAAGGGGGTTAAAGAGAGAGAGAGAGAGAGAGAGAGAGAGAGAGAAAAGAAGAGAGAGGAGAAAGTGGGGGGTCTATGCTTTGCACGAGCTGTCGGTACAAACGGGAGCGAAAAGAGAATCACGTCAAAGCTCGCAACAAATTTCTCGTTCAATCAGCGCTTTTCTGCTTACGAGATTACTCTTTCCTGACTTTATCCCCTCTTTCTCCTGCCCCCCCCCTCTCCGTCTTTCTCCGCATCTTTCAATGGAGAGGAAACCTTATTACTTTACGAGAACTAACCACTTGAATGTAAAACGTCAACGTGCAATAGCAAGTATAAATATTTGGAGTGTTATTTAATAATACCCGTGCTGTCATTTTGTCGAGTGTTACAGTCTATAACTTTTTGAACATTTAATAAGGAAGCTACGTCCACGCTAGCATAAAATTTTTTAATCACATCAAAATAGACATAAATAATCAATTGTCAATAGTACTGTATTAAATGTCACGTGTCCCAATAACCAACCAAGGACGTTGCTTTCTCGCAATTAAAAAAAAAACTACTTTTGAAAGTAATCTGATACTTTCGGTCCACATCTCTACAGTTTTTGAAGGTATAACATACCTCTAACCACACGCATCCCTGCATCCAACCTCCCATTATTTAGCCAGCCCCTGGCTGGGCTCTGGCGCAGTCGAGTCGAGGTGTCCGGCCGGGCGCAACATTAACCATCCGCTCGATAATCGTCATGTACGTGCCGGGGCCCTGGACACGCCGACAATTAGCGCGTATTTCGCGAAGACCCTCCCGGAGCGCATCCGCAATCACGTCTATCCCGGATAGAGGCAGAGGGGTGAGAGAGAGAGAGAGAGAGAGGGTGGAGTAGGAGGGGAACGCCGCTGAGCAACACGACGAATTATCGGCGCTTAAAGGGCGGCGAGCCGAGGCCAACGCCGCTGCCGCCGCCTCCTCCGAGTGATTAACCGTAACGGATCGCGAGACTGGATGCGTTTCCGGTAATTCCAAGGGAATTCACGAGAACGCGACTGTCTCGCTTATAAAGCGATCGCCAAGCGAAGGACCTGCGACGCGTGTGAGTCCAGAGGCTGAGCCCAACACCCGAACGCGACCGTCCATCCGAATGTATGTATGCGTTGGGGATGCTTTTAATAGATTCGATCGGTGTTATTGGGATTTGGGGGTAGCCGTTGACGTATCTAGTAGTAGTCGAACTATGTAACGAAGCTTTGTAGTATGAATTATATAGTTTTTCGTGACTTTTTTTTTATGGGACTATGAAAATATTTCCCGAATAGAAAAAAAAACTACGGATTTATACTTTGATATTTTTATGGGGCACATATATATTTTTATGCAATAACATTTCAAAACAAAGAAAGCTCTTCGGAGTATATATATATATATATATTTGTTCACCCACCCCCCTCCCCCCACGCGAGCAGTATATATCCTCGGGGCACTATTTTTTATAACCGACAGCGAATAGATTTTTTACGATATCCGATGACGCAAGGCGAGTTTTATCGACAGCGAAGTAACGGCGCGTAATTAATTAATCGTCGCTGACACATACACACGTGTACGTGCGTGTGCAACGTGCACGCTCATTTGCGTGAAAAGGCTCGATGTCGTCTTTGCTTCATGATTCATTAATTCCTTCGATCTTCCCAAAATACTCTTCCCGGATCACGTAGGTTATATCGGTTTTATCGAATTCAATAACTTCCGTCGAAGCTATTTTAATTCACCGTATTTACCAGACACAATTTATTAATAAAGTGCAATATAATCAGAGATTGTGCGATGATCAATCAAGTAGAATCCAGACGTTGAAATGTCTAATATCCTTAGAAATTTAATCAGATTGTGTGATTGTCGTAATGACGATTGTCTCTCATTCTGTTAGTGGATGGAAACGGAATGAGCGCCATAATACAACTTCCCTTCTCATTTTCCTTAAAAACGATCTTCTCTCTCTCTCTCTCTTTCCCTCCTGAATTGGTATTCTGCGCATTTGGTTTATTCCACCTTCTCTATTATTGCATTTTTCCTCCCGGCCGCGCAGTATCGCTAGGGAGGGAGAGAGACGAAAAAGAAAGCGAAGGAACGCGAGTCGATTTATGGCAGTCCATCGAGTAAAGCCTGGCCCTTCAACAACTCTCCTTCTCCGTCTCTCTCTCTCTCGCTCTCTCTCTCTCTCTCTCTCTCTCTCTTTCTCTCTCCCGCGCGCGCGCGCGTAGTGAAAAAGTAGAGAACGAGCGAATAAAGTCGGCAAGGTAAAGAAAGAAAGAAAGAATCCCGAATTGAAAAAGGGACGGAGGGTGAGAGAGAGAGAGAGAGAGAGATGAAAGAAATGAATAAGAGAGCACGGAGGGGGTGTTGTTTGCGCCGCGAGCTAGCGCGAGTCATTGTCCGCTCTAGCTCTATACTGGGATGCAAGCTTTCCTGGAATTTCTTAAAAATTCACCCTGTCGTCATCCGTCGGCGTCATCCATTCACGTCATACGAGACACGCGCACAGATTCTCCCGCGTGTGTATATAGCTCATGCTGACGGCTAAGCGTACACGCGCGCTCGCTCAATTTTACATCGCAAGCTCGATTTACCACCGACTTTGTTGCTACATATACGCGGGGGTGGGCAGTTGCATCGCACATCATGGCACCGAGAGAGTGTCCAAGAGCTTTTTACGTCGTTCCCAGGCGCGCGCGCGTGCGTTCGCAGTTTACGATTTTCATGGCGGCTCTCTCTCTCTTTCTCTCTCGTTTGCTAGGAGTGGAAGTTGACGATATATACCCTCGATTCTTACTTTTTTTTTATTACCGGCCGTATAATAAATATTGACGCGCGCTACTCGACGAGTGCTTTTTTCAAGTTTCCGTATTAGCGAGCAGAAAAATAGCTACTTTTATGCGCTTCGTATGTATTTTTTATAGAGTCTTTGAGATTACGTCGAGAAAGAATTGATTTTAGAATAATAACGTAAATTATATTAGTTCAACTTTACAATACTAATAAATAAAATATAAGTTTAAAATATTTGAACGTAGATTTTGGATTTACAAAAATTATTCAGTTTGAATAAAAGATGCTATTTTCAAGCTTATTCATTCATGTGTATCTTGTATAGGTAGATATGTAATTGTACCATGTATTTTTTTACATTACTATATTTTCTGTAGCAAAACACTCAAAATTGCCAAAAACATCGAGCATGAAAACTTTGAATACGAAAGTTTTGGGTTCAATCCAAATAAAACTGTTTATTACTGAAAATATTTTTAACAAATCATTTCGTCGCACATTATGATTAAAAACAATTTAAAACTCCTAAATACACAGAGAATAGTGGACTTTGGTTAATACATTACTATAAAAATCTATATTAATATTTGTGGTCTATATTTTTTTGCAATAGAGAAAATATAACGTTTTCCTGAGTAGTAGCAGGAATGGGGTGAGGGTGGTCGAGGGAAACGAAGGGCGCAGGAACGCGGACCCCTATAGTTACAATTAACAATATTAATTATGTACTAATCGATTATAAAAGATTCATTTACTATTTTAACCGACAGTTGAGAAATCTTATGTGGAGGCATTAATTAAATTTAATATCCATGAGTAAGAAAATGTAATATAATATTTGAATTCTGATTTCCGGAAAATGTAATATAACATTTTAATTTTGAGAAAAAACTTTCTTAGAAATGCAACCCATGGATCCTCATACATCGCATCGTATATGAAACGTAAATCTGTCATAAGTCTTAATTCTCTCTTTCGTATAATATGTATAAATTCTATATGAAACCCAAGACAGATCAAAGCAGTGACAGATATGTGATATGGACGACACGACGCGGATGATCGATTGATGTGCATTTAACACTGGGAAGTTCTCGCGCGCTGCTCTCTAATAAACGTTAAGCGGCCAGTATACGCGTGACAAAGCGCAACCCTATTATACAGCTCTAAATTCACTATTACGACGGGAGAATCCCCCCCTTCCCTTCCCTTTTCGCTGAAGTCCGCGCGCAGCCGCAACGGAACCGCAAGTAATGGCGCGCCCGCGCGCGCTGCTACTCGTTTCCATAATCGATGGGCAAGAGAGGGAAGGTGGCGGACGACGGGCACAAAGGAGGCGATAGAGAGATGACGGCGCTTCACAGTTGACTCGGCTTTATTTTGATGTGGCTTTGAGGGGAAACATGGACACAAAAAAAAATCGATTTGCTTGGCTCTGTGTAGAGGTGAAAAACCTTTCGCGGTCTACATTGTTGGGTTAATTTGAAGTTTATTAGTACTCTCGTGTTTGAAGGTGCGAAGGGTTAGAAATTTATTGTTATATTGACAGAGTTTTTTGATAATATAATTCACGTTACCATTTTTTTTTATTTAGAGATTTTAAATATGCGCGTAAATTGCTATTTTTTATGATAATAGATATTCGAAAGCTCTTCGTATTATTACATTTGTATTATAATTGAGGATTATGATTGGAACCTACTTTTCATATACTATTTAATTATATATAAGTATATATGGAACACAATATTTATTTATGTGTTGCACATGCATTATTTTTAAAATTCCGTTATCCTGAAATCTATAATAGTACACTCTCCACATCGCTTCTCGATTCTCCAACATCGAGCGTGTCCGTCTCATCTTTTTTATGAGGTTTCCCGCGCGAACCGATATTCCACGACTATCTCCCTGTTTCTCGTTTTATACACGTGCGTGCGCACATGTACACACGTTAATCTCCGTACGCGCAAGATCTACGTCGAAAAATTGCGGAATCAACGCTGACTACACAACCCAGCAGTCGAGTCTAGTGATCCCCCAATTTTATTATACTAGTGTATACGTCAAGTTAGCTTTTACTCTCCGAGTTTGTATATATATACAGGCCCTCTGCTCAAGGTTTTATTTATATATACGTTTATAAACGACTTTCTCGTTTCTTTATCTGCCCTTTTCTCATCGGGATTCCAATCAATGGTGATCCAAGCGGAAATTTATACGCAGTGCACTGGAAATATAAGGGATGGGGATGCGCTACCACCGCGTCGTCGCGCACGATTACACACTAGTTTTACATTTTCGGAATGCGTCAATCGATCATTTTCGAGTGATTTTCATATGAAATGCCTGTAATGATGAATGCAAAATGTGGGCATGGAAAGAAATGCACGATTCCAGGCGATTTGATGATTTTCATGTGGTTTGGGAAAAATATATTGATTCCGGTGTTACTTTTTTCGTGTCTTTCTACTCCGATGCGTTTAGAAGTTTTGAAAACAAACAGTTACTTGATACAAATAACATATAAGATATTCATTTTATTATTGTTGGATTGAAACGTGGAAAATTCAACAATAATATTTACGATATCGAATAACAAATAAAGTTAACAATCAAAGTGTTATGATTGTAAAAACTAGTCAAGTTAATGCTCGACGTCAAACTTTCATCTCATAAAAAGATAAACCTTCGCCACTGTATTAAAATTCGATTTGCGAATAAAGAAAATACTATAGGTTATAAAAAAATAGGACCAAAGTAAAAAATCCATATTGCGTTCTCTTTTCCTTCCATCTTTACGCCCCTTTTTTATTATCAAAATGCATTATTACTTGAGCATCTGCGTGCAACAAAATATTGAAACATCTTTGTCACTGCGCTCGCGTTCATCCTATATACGTTACGATATTTATGATGAAATTCTTTGTGCGCGCGAGACGATACACAGATTTAGATGGCGCACAAAGTGCACGCAGAATCCGAAAAGTATTTGCGTCGTATCAGCATAATAAACTGCTTCTCTCTCTCTCTCTCTCTCTCTCTCACTATCTCTCTTTTACGTCGCGCTTGACGTCATCACAAGCTCACGTGCCCCTGGGCTAAGTCGAATATTTGCATGCACATATATAGGCACCTCTATATTTTCGTGCCGCTTTTTTTCACTTACGTTTTCTTTGCTATGGTCGTTCTCTTTTTTCGCGAATCTATATGAATACGCGTGACTAGGTCAAGTATCTTTTTTGCTTGGTATTGCCAAGTCAGCCTATCAAGTTGTTTCGTGTCCTTGTGCCGCGTGCGTATATTGGTTACGCAAAGGGATGATCGCGTTGTAGCGCGTAACTGATATCGACTTATTTTCAGAGCGAAAGATGAGAAGAGAAAGAGAGGTAAAGAGTTTCGAGTACTCTAGCTTCTATTCCCTAGTCTTGGAATATTCCGAGTCCCTTCGCGTATTATTCGAAATTCTTTTCTCTGTATGTATTGAAATCGATTGCACTCGTGATCCACTTTCCGATTTTCATAATCTCCTATTATATATAGGCATACTCGATGTTGACAGTGACCTTATGCATTATTGAGAAAAGTATTGTAGCTATTTTCTGTATTTCAAGTATCAATCGATCGTTGAGTGTAATCCTTAAACATGTTTTTAACGTCATTTTTATTTTATACTCATTAATACATACATCCATCAGAGGGAAGTGTGATATTACGTATCTATGCATAAATATGTTTAATTGTAACATTTAGAGAAATGAAACAATTCATTCATGATAAAGGAGCATAGTGTATATATACATATATAAGGTTTCTAATATTCAATAATTCATTAATTATTTCAAATGGCACAACAGTTCTATAGATATTCGAAATAATTCCGTAATGCGCAGTACGAGCATGATCACGTTTAATTGTAGTAGCACGCACGCTTTAATAGTAATTGCTATATCCATGTATATTCAGTAATACGTATATAGATTTAGTCGAATTTACAATTCCATGCATTACCACATCGCACACCGATGAAAATGATAAGTACAAAAGAATCTTTTCCTATACCATAAGTAATTATTCATCAGCAATGTAGTATCACCAATCGATTTTCATCCACCCATCAAAAATTTAATCAACTTTTGGCATGTCTCCTCGCGCGCGATATGATAAAACGCCATAAGCGATTACCCAACAATCCCAACTGAAAGCTCTGAAAACAAGTATCGAAAGCTAACGGGCTACCATATACCAATCTTGCCCCTACTCTCCTCAGCCCTTCAACGCACGCATGACACATCGTCGATCCTGTCGTTCATTTACAGCGCGTAATGAAGTGCTACGAAGAGAGCGTCGCGCGTCGCTGACGGCTTGTCAGCTACAGCGAGCCAACAGCCGCTAGCTGACCGGCCATCACCATCAGTTGTGCGGTAAAGGAGGGGAGGAGGAGGTGGAAAAAGTTCATGCTGCAGCGTTCCGATAACGAGGTCACTGTTGCCGCGGGCCCGAGTGTGCGACCGGTTGGGTATATGTGATGCTCGAACGCGGCGTTTAGCGGCCTGTTCGACGATGAAAGGCCGATGCCTGAAAAGCGCTTGTTGTCGATTTTCTTGTTTGTTGCTTTTTCATCGCTGGTCCGGGGGAGGAAGCTTTCGAAAGCGATCTTTTCAACGTAGATATCGCATTGTTTGGAATGTCGACCGTTTGTCAGGACAGAAATGTAGACAAAGCATTGGGAACTTTGTAATACACGTTTCTTTTTTTTGAGTATTAGAATGTTTTTCGAGTTTTAATATTGGGATAATTGTAATGCTACGGTACCAGTATAATTCATATGTTTCACATAAACATCTTATCGTGTTGGGTATCGTTTATTGGAAATTTCCGAAAATGATTAATATTTGGACGGAATGGCAATGAGCCGAGGTACGTGTTGTTGTAGTGGATCGATTAAATCACCGGCCGACGTATAGGCACCACCTCTCACACCATCACGCTTCCCGTCCTTCTCTCTTCTCTCTCCTTCCCCTTTGCGCTGCTCCTTCGACACGGAAAGATGATCTGGTTATCGGTTCAACCGAGGATGAACTAAGTCGATGCATTGATAGCATAATATGCGCCAAAGGCACGGAATATTCAGTCTTTAACCTCTAGCCTTTATTGGCTGCCACGTGCACTTGCGTGATCAAAGGGGAGCTAAGATAAACTGACGATTATTTGCGCGTCACAGCAGTTCGTGCGACGCGAGCCTCTATATTACCAACTGCCTGCCAATCTCCATTTGCAATTGTTTTCGAAACAATGTTTAGTGAGATTTTAACATTGTCAATTTAAATAATTTATTCCGCTTGGCTTAGAATAATTGTAAAGGTATGATTTGGTACTGTGATAAGGGAGAGTCGGGAAAAATTTTAATAACTTTAAACATATTTTGCTTTTGTTTTCAATAATAATCAGATGTATAAATTTGTAAAGTTTTGATCCTGAAAAATCGCAGAGCAAATCGGGTATAATGATCAATAGGCTATTTAATTATTGTATTTTTATTTGGTTAATAAATATGTCGCTCAAGGTAATGTAAAGTATATTCCATATAGTTTGAAATCTAAAATAATTCATTTTGTATCATAATATTATAGACCATGATCATTTATAATGACAAATGACACTTTACTTAAAGATTATTATAATCAGCTTGTTCTATCTACTTTACGGATGCGTTTGTACACTATTGTAAATAATAACATAAATTTGTAGATAGAAAATAAAATAATTTCAATCACATAACATTTTAGAGCAATATTTATTATCCAGATAAGCCTCGTTTTGCTCAGGTTGTCAATAAAACATTTTATATAAATATATTTATTGTTGTAATAACAAATTCTTAATGTAAGCATGTCAACTTATTAGATCAGACAGAAAATTATTTATGAATGATATTTAGTATTTGTGTACTCGGGATTTAAATATTATACATAGCTGTGTTCGTCTACAAGACAGAGCTACTATCCATTCAACCCAACATGACCGCTTTCCCCAGATATCCTTTATTAGTTTACTAACATCAATTTTTAATGGTTATTTATCAAATATTGCAAGGAAATAATTACATTTCATCACCGAGTTCTTTAATAGTACTGAAAGAAACAGATAGCTGGTAATTCCAATGGTCTCCGATTAGTAGTAAAACCCTGTTTCGGTCAGACACAGTAGACATTTTGATTTTTCACGCTCCTTTTTTTTATTTTCTCTTAGTTTTCCAATAAATTTGCATTCGAGCCGCTCGATCGGCACTCAACCAAAAGCTGCTCGGCGTGACGTCGACGACCAAACGCGCGTCGAGGGCCATCGAAACGGTCTCCGCATCCACGTTCGCGCTCACGCGCACATAGAGGCGATTGCCAAAACAATGCAGCACAACCGAGGCTCTCTATAGCACTCGCGAGTTTAACGCCAGCCAGACGGATTAATATTTTTCACGCTGGAATATTTAACCTCATCACGGTTAAAGTGCATACGTGAACTATATGTACGAGTTCGGATCATTCAAATGTTACACTCGTCAAACATATCGATCAATGTCTAGTGCAGCTTTCACATAAGTGTACTCATAGCCATTTCGCTATTCGATTTTTTCGAGATTTAGTTATTTCTGTCGAACGCTATACATATTGTGGAACAATATTCTTCGAGATATTTTTGGTTTATGGTTGCTTCGAAAGTAAAAACGAACATTTATTATTAATAATGCTAATGGATAACGTAGAAACTAAAATAAATTGAATATTCTGTTTCAGAAAATCAAAATGTATTAAATCGTAAAGGGTACTTTGAAAAACCTCAATCAACCACAGGGAACTATATTTCAAATCCTAGATAAATCTACTTCATAATTATGTAAATAGAAGTCCAAGTTTTATAAATAAATTAAAAATATTCTTAAATTGAAGAATTTTAATTAAGTTGAAGTCAAATTCAAAAGAAGTCCTTTCACTAAAGCTATTGAAAATCACCATCAAGATTAGAAAATTAGATCATGAAATATATACGTTGACCTCAAGTATTTATTTTAGGCAACATGAGCATATATGAAATCTAGATTATTTTACCTTTGAACTGCATCTCAAGAAGGGTAACCCAACGTTGGCATGAAATCCCGAGCGATAAGTTAAAAATAACTCAAACTTCTTTTTCTCCCAAGATCTCTTCACACCTGAGATTAGTAAGGCTGAGCAAGCCGACAGTGAACCCTTAACTATCCGCGTAGTCGACGACGACGACGACGACGTCGCTTGCGCGCGTGCTAATCGCAAACAGGGTCAGCAAGTAGCAGCAGCAGCAGCGAAAAGGAGCACGAGGCCGCTAGAAGCAGCGGCGTGAAAAAAAAAAGCGAGGGTGGGGGGCAGGCGCGACGTAAAAGGATAAAGATCGCGAGAGAGAGAGAGAGGACGAAAATAGCACACGCGCGGGTGAGATGCTGTGCCGTTGCAGGCGGGGGATGATGACCCGCGTGACCCGAGGTGTGGCGCGCGTCGCGTTACGTCAGCCGCGGCGCGCGATGACGTCACGAGTGCATCCGCGTGATGTCAGCTGCTGAGTGCCTGTGCGCAAGTCCGCGTGTACCCTCCTCTCCTACCCCGCGATCGTTCCAGATCATTCCGTTGCCTCGGACGGTTCAAGTGCTTTTTATAATACACCTTCTTTTTTTTCTATTATTAGAAATGGTATTTCGTCTGGTGAGATTATTGAGTGGAGATGGATAAAAAAGGTGAATTGGATTATATATATACATATTTGAGTCATAAACGCTTTTAACTATTGCTTCGTATTATATTCGTCAATATTGACTATTTACGGATTGCAATAAATATTTATTGTTTGATTGGATGAAAGTTGGGAGAATATATAAAGCACGTGGAATTAATTATCTTTGAAACTTCTTTATATAAACTCGAGCTAAATTGCCAATGAAAGCTTTTCCTATATACCTTTTTATGCTTATACTATTTTTGTTTACAATAACCGTTGTTTTACATTAGCTATATTTATACATCGCAATTTTGTCATTCGCTTTTACTTTTTTTCAACCTCAATTTTTCTTTAGGCGTATTCTTTACCAGACTCTCTTTGCACCAGTGCCTCATTCTCCGCCTAATATTTCCTCTTCCGCTCTTATATTTCCCTTCTTCTTTTCCATCCTAGCCTGCATTTGGAATATTTCACATGTATGTCTGGTACGCGCGAGCACACGAACTGAATAGCGCTTTATTCCAATGTCTCAAATTTAAAAGCCTCCTCTCATTTTTCCTCGCCGAGTAACTGCGTTCATTCGTGCGAGTCAGTCCCAAGGGCACATATACGACGAGTTATACTGATATTGAGTTTGCGAAAGGTAGAACGGAAGAAATTATAGTAGTCAGGTTTCGTAAATAAACAAGGGTTTTTAATTAAGGGGATGTAAGTACCGACCTAATTTTTCAGACTCTAATGAAAATACTGGAGAAGATACTAATGAAATCATTCAGGAAAAAATTCTGATAATAGTTTTTCATCATTACGAAGGTCGGAATTAAGTGATCCTTTCGAATATAAATCTACAATTATGTAAAAATGAAATAAAACGGAGACGTCGGTAAGGCAAGAATTATGTTTAAGCTAATTTTTACTCATAAAAATCGTATAGAAGTTATTAATAGAACCGTTTGAAAAAATTTCTGAATGCAGCTTTTATGTGCACAAGGGCGTAACAAACGCTTTTAGCAAAGAAATGTTTGGAATGAAATCATAATATATTAAAAATGAGGCCTCATACATCTTTTTTAAAAATCTCGCGGTTAAACGGTCTTTCTTCATGCTGTTCTCTTTCATGCTTGCGCTCTGTTTAACCACGCATTGATGCTGAATTGAAAAAGGAGTAAGTGTCGAGTTCAACAGTGTTTTTACCGACAGATTTATTATTAAAATATCAATGATAATTTAAGGGGATAAAATTCTATATGTAATTATTTTATTTCTCAACATTTATTTGTTAAAAAACATTTGTTTTGCCCTCCCTGTATTAAAATTTATAATAACAATTTTTCTATCATTTTGGATTTTTGCAAGATTACATAACTATTTACATTTCCTTTGTAAGTATTATTATTCTTTTTGTTTTCACACATCTTAAGCAAGTGTCACTTACACCGATAATATATCAAAATAAACTATATACAGCAAAATATAATATCATTGAATTAATTTAATACGTGATGAATTACATATAATAAATTAGCTTCAACCGTTGCTTTGTTGTAATGTTATATGTATTCTTGATGTGAATTTATGTTACACTGACATTAAATGTTAAAAAATATTAAATAGAGTAATTATGATATTTTAATAAACGGAAAATCATAAATCATGATTAAATTATTTGATTTATGAGTTGGTATAATAAGTTACCGCTTGTAAGAAGTCATTAGGATAAAATTAATATCCGTTTATGAAAATCACAAGCTACAGACAAGATAATTTATAAAGGGTCATACATAAAAAAGTTACTTTAGAAAATAACGAAAATAAGTAGGAAAATCGCTATTTCATCTTCCGTAAATTATAAATAAAAACTAGTTCGATAAATTTATAATAGCCACCTCGGTTTGATTTTTTTTATATCAACTTCGACCTTTGTGAATCCATATGGAACTAGTTTGCAACGGGATCTAAACTTTATAAAGATGTAATCTGAGCTACCTGAACTTTGGCGTTTAAAGACACTTGTAAACAAATAGAGTGATGTCCCTTTCAGTTAGTCATAAGCTAGGCTCGATTAAAAAAAAATTAAAAGTAATTTGAATAATAAATTTTTAAGAAATTATTTTTTATTTCCTAGGTAAAAAGTCATATTTTTCTGAAATTCACTTATTATTCTTTATTAAATATTTTATTATGCTTAAGTAAATCTATACCAAACGCATTTGAACGAATAGTTCCTACAGCATATAACGCGTATCCGTAATATAAAAAATCTCTACGTAGCGGACAACCCGTCGTACTTGTGTTCAAAACGAGCGTTCTCATCCACATTCGACCTACATCTTCAACCCTTTTCGAAAGAGCTTTCGCTGTCGAATTCGACACGCGCAATAATTAATGCCAACAACAATAGGCGTATGCCAGCACAAAGTAAATGCAATAATAACGCCCCGGTGTGCGCTAGAGGAGCAAAAAAAAAAAGACCAACCCAACGACAGTGGCGGCAGCGGCAACGGCGGCAGTAGAAAAATGAGGCCGAATGCGCGGATATTGCCGTCGCGAATTCCCGGTATTTTAAGCGCGCGCGTGCCACTCGACTCTCCTGGACGAAATTCGCCTGGAGAGCATCGGAAATATGAGCTGGGAGTAATAAGAATGCGACGCGTGCGCGCGCGCGTGCGAACGGTCGTGTTGCGCGCTTGTATATTTACGGGGAAAAGAAAGGGAGAGAAAGTGGAGGTGTGCCTGTTTGCTTTTTCCGAATGCATATTTCCTTGCGATGGTCCAATTGCGCCACTAATCGTTTGCACGTTGCTCATTTAAAAGAAACGTGTTTACAGAAGTAATTGGATAGAGAAAATAAAGTTGTATTAGATGAAATTTTTAGTTTACACTCACATGCGGCCTTATAAACGACTGGATGTATATTTTTGACGTACCTGAAACAGAAAAAATAGTTCATTGATAATAAAAGTTGATTCATTTAGCTGAACTGAAAATGTTTAACCTGAACGATGAAACCAATATAAAAATTGCGTTTTTTTAAAAAAGGAAGATGAGTAACAAAAATCGTATGTAAAAAGTTGAGCGTAGGGGGAATACAAACGAAAGAAAAAATGTACGAACTCGGCGTATTTTGCACACGTATGTACTGCAGTAATAGACCAATTATTCACAATAGAACGACGACCTCATATGCCTTGGAAGGCATACGGGCTTTTTTCCAATTTTTTCTTCTTACTGCCTTACGCTTCGTGACTATTTTAATATACATGCTTTTGTACTGCCCAGATCGATCACTCCGCTGATCTTTCTTTTGTCAAAATTTTAAAATGACTTCTTTCTCTCTAAATAAACTTTCCACTTTTTCAGTAAATAATCAAGGAAAGTAAAATAATATGAAATATTTTAGTTTATATTTTTTTTGTCTTTATTTTCTATTCATTTCTATAAAACGTTTTGAGCTCGGGTATGTATGAGAGAAAAAATATGTAAATAAATAAAAGGCAAACATCGATCCGCGTAGTATTGTGATTAAACTAATCACTAAAAATAAATGTCAAAAAGAAGTTTGTACGTAGAAAAAAATTGAAACACGGAGAGAATTTTTCTATAAAAATTTGGTAAATTCTGGAACAGTTGAAGCAATTAGAGAAAATTCCTGTACAAGTATTTTTACCAGATTTTTCCGGGTATTTTTTTCAACCGCTTGAAAATTTACCAAACTGTTACACGATGGTTCTTACGTAAAAATGATAGTAATGTTTAAACAAGCAATTTGAATAATATCAAGGAGCGCGGGAGCGCTCTGAAGGCAAGTATAGAAGAAGCCTGAGGGCCGACCGTGCTTCTTATACTTTGAA
>JAYJLV010000011.1:25316356-25344863 GCA_036873485.1 Torymus texanus | reverse complement strand
ATACACACACACACAAGCTAGCTATGTGTATATATATATATATATATATACACACGCACATACACACACACACACACACACACACACACACACACACGCACGGAACAAGAGAACGAAAAATTGGCGCGAACGAATCGAACGCACGAGGTTACGTTCCTCAACGCGACTCATATAGTAGACCCTGCAGACTTTGCGCGCGCGCGCGCGCGAGCGAGCTTCATTGTTTGCGTTTTCTCTCTTTCTCTCTCACTCGCTTTTCGCAGAACTTTTTCGCAGCTGCATCGCGAGCATAATGCGCCGCGATAATTAGCGCGAACGAGCTAGCGAGCGAACTGGTGAAGTTTTTTGCCCATGCCGTTTCGCTTTGTTTCGCCGAGGAGCGATTGCTAGAGCAGCGCGAGCTTCCGAATGAGCGACCACTTGGGCGCTCGTGGTTTACGTAAGGAAAGACCGCCGGGAAATACGGATAACGAAAGGCAATGCGCCAAAAAGAGAGAGAGAGAGAGAGAGAGAGAGAGAGAGAGAGAGAGAGAGAGAGAGAGAGAAAGCGCATGGAACGAGGAAAAGAAAAAGGAAAGAGAAAAAGAGAGAGATGAAGTGAGTAGTAGTGAATTTATTAACGCACACTTGAGTTTTGCAATTTAAGACGCGGCGAACAATATTTTTTCTACTCTCTCCATTGTTCTTTTCAATGTTATTGTGTACTACCTCACTTGCATCTTTTTCACCCCAGTTCTGAATAAATGCATTCTTATTATTATTTATGCATTGCATTTCGCTATATCAATGGGTGTATATATATATACGTTGTGTGATACGAATCCAGAAAATTAAAAATTTATTTGTTTTAAAGCATAGCAAATATTACATATTATAAACTAATTTGTAAATTAATGATAAATGCGAATCAATATAAAAGAAATAAAAGGTGTAATAATTAAAAATCTTATTATATGAAAAAGTAAAACCAAAATAGAATATTCAAAGAAGAATTAGAAAGTTCAAAGAAGTTCTTAATGGATGTTCAAGAAACGTGGAAAATATTCGTATCATAAAAATTAAGTTCACTATGGTAAAAGTAGTAAGAAAAAAATTTCTTGGGAGTATATATATGTATTGTCATTATTGGTAAATGTTCATCTTTGGTAATCCTTTCATTAATATCTATTAAAATTCTTTAAGAGAAACCACTCCTCCTGCATTCCATTAGTACAAGAATACTTGTGGCGCACACCTTCGCGAGTATGAATTCCGCATAAACACGCGTTATCCGCCCGTCGGTTCCTCTAATTCCTAACTCGTTACTATCCCGGAATGCTCGAAATCCAACATTCTCTCTCGCACCCACACACACGCAAACACGCGCGTACACACAAAGCGCCTTTATCTAAAATCTAGGCCTTCCATGTGGGCCGGATATACGGGGGGCGAAGTGCCAGGCGAGAGGCCAGAGGGGAGGGCCGGAAATGGCTTTTATAATAAAGCCATAAGCTTGCTGCGGTGGAATGAGCTACAATGTGCCCGCGCATATACACACATACACACACACACACCTCCCGTAGAAGACGCTGTGTCGTCCGGGTCGAAGATAGCGCCACCCCCCGCGTAGCCGCGTAAACACCGTTATGTAGGACGAGAGAAGGAGAAGGGCGAGCTCGAATTTAACGGATGTGTACGCGCTCCGGTGAAAATACTTGCGCCAAGCTGATAAGCCGAGGCAGGAAGCTTGCGCGATTTCTGTCTCTCTCTCTCTCTTATGCTGGTGAGAGCTTATTTTTCGAGTAAGAGATGCCGTACGTTCAAGCTTGGTAAGACTATTGGCGCTGCGTCGAATGTTTTGCTCTCGATTGGATGTAGAAAATTTCGGCGAAACAGAAGTTAATTCTTGGATATATTGGAGGAAAATGAAAAATTATGTAAGATACAATGTAGAAAATATACATGTTTTTATTAGAAATATCTGCAAAGGGACATATCGATAATTAGTATAATTAATATATATAGCGCTTCGTTGAATGATTAAGCTGAAACCAGTAAGATATCTCGAATGGCTGAAACGAAACCATCGTGTTTGGACGCCTCGAGCGGGTACTTACAGTCTTAAGGTGCACCATTAATCGAGGCGAGGGTGCAGGAGAGGAAGAGAACATGCAGAGCCAAGAGAGAGGGTGAGAGAGCGAGAGACAGAGAGAGAGAGAGAGAGAGAGAGAGAGAGAGAGAGAGAGAGAGAGAGAGAGAGAGAGAGAGAGAGAGAGAGAGAAGAGCCTTGGCCGGATTACGCGTCCAGCGCAGATGCATAAATTAGCCGTGAGAGCCTGCCGGCTCATCATTGATGCGACCGAGCGGCTGGCTGCGTGTCGCTCGCAAATTGATAATCGTTCGAGCCGGTCCGTCGTACTGTGAAAGGGCGGCGCCCGCGGAGCTTCTGCATTCGACGTCAGGTGCGAGGGGCAAACGCTGCAGCGTTAAGCGGCTTAGGTTAACGTCACAGCCATAATGGAATTGACTGGTTTGCTTCCTGTAGAACTCTGCGCCGACCGAGTGCAAAAGGCAAAGTTCGAGAGGCCGTAGCCCGCCGTTGAGTTTGTATAATTGCTAGCAGACTCGCATTTTTCTTCGCACTCTGCGGCAGTGTTGTTTGTGTACGTCTGTTGGTTCTGTGGAAGAGACGATGTGAAACTATGTGGTGGGGAGCTTGACTTCTTGAACAATTTTGTAGGTGTGGTTTATTTTAATTCGGCATGTTCAATAATTTTATAGGGTGACCTTACATTCGAAAAAACTTCTAGAATAAGTGGTCCATTGGTATTTTTGAAGATTATTTGAAATTATTTAACTTCTTAAAATGAAATATAGAAGCAGATAACTTTCTGAACTATCAAAAACCAACAATTTTTATCTTAGTACATTTTTTTTTATAATTACTCTAAGAAATTAATTATGGTGAAAAATTAATGTAATAACACTGTGCAACTTAATTCGTGATTAACTATTTTTGAATTTGTATCTGTTCATCATTACTATGTATTTGATCATATAAATAGCTTATAGGTTATTACAGAGATTACGTAAGGATTTAATACCTAATTCCACATAAATGGTAATATAATGGTTTGATTCAGGTCAAAGTAAGGTAACTTGCTAAAATTCGGAAAGTGTAATAGAATGTATTTGATTTTTAGCTACATGTTTTATATCGATTAATTATTTATTGAATATATTTACATTTACTTGAAATTTAATCTATACAATAGTTAAGTTCTTAAACTACATGTGATTCGCGAACAGAACAATTTTGAGTCGTTTACGAGAGAATTTATTCTAGTTTTATTTGTTCCTCTAAAGTGAAGATATATCAGTAAGAACCAGCGATATTAAGATAGCATCGATTTTGTAGAAATGGTAGATATCAGGATATTTTTTAATGAATTTTTTCATTTCAAATTTTACTAAAATATATTTTACAGATTAGAATAAATATGAAATGAAGAAGTCTGCAAAATTTCAAATACTTAAAATTTAAACTTCTTCACAGAAAACGTCCCGAAAAAATAATCTATTCTAAGGTTAAATGCACTTATGACCTTAAAATGAATTAGGCAAAAGTAGTCGCTGAGATATGAACCACTTTGAGCTTTAGAAAATGACGTTCATTAAGTATTGCAGATCATCCCAGCTATCCGCAATGTTTGTCACCACTTCATTTACTCTCTTGCGAATGCATACGCAGGATCAATCATTCATTTATCGCTGTTTTATAATTCTACTAAAGCATATGTACGAAGCTCTGTGCAAATAACCTAGTTCTAGAAATACACGAAGAACACACCAAAAACAGACGCTCACACTGCTGAATCCCGCGATTATTGTAGCTTCAGCTATATGCGTGTCTTCCGCTCTCTTTCTCTCTCCTTAAAGATAACAAATGCCGGCCGCTTAGGGGCCATGATTACGCGAGCCATTCGTTCTCCTCTCGGTCGTCGGTATCCCGTCCCGACACGCCAGTCGGAACAGCCGTACAGCATCGTACGCGCGCGCGCACGCGAGAAACAAAGGGGACAAGCAAGAGAGCGAGAGCTGGGGTGAGTGCGACGACGAGGGGGAGGAGGAGGAGGAGGAGGAGGAGGAGGAGGAGGAGGAGGAGGCGGAGGGAATCAGTCCCACGCGTGTGTTACACCGAGCGTAGAAGGCAAGCTCTCCCGTCACGAGTTCTGGGGCTGCGCGCGAGCACGCGAAAAATTGCTTCGCGCTGAAAGCTCTTTTGTTTTCCGCTTTTCACCTCCCCCGCGTCTCCTCTTTTTTCTTACAGCGTAGTTCGGTGGCAGAGCGCTTCTCTTTTCCTCCCTCTCACTCTCTTTCCCTTTCCCATACTAGAGGGAGAGCTGCTGGCGCTTTTTTTTCGCTTTCATCTGGAACACGGGACTCATTCAATCAGCGCGAAATCACCTGTCAACGCTAGAGCCGAGGATTGCCGACTTGGCTTCCGCGAAACAATTACATCGCGTCGAGTTATAAATTCGACACGATAACTTTCGTTGTGGTAACTAAGAATTTTACCGTTTTCTTTCTTTTCTAATTTCCAGCATCTCTCGTTATTCTCTAATTGCTCGATAAAACTTAAAAAAGAAATGCAGATTCACATGCGGAACGTATTACTCGTTGGCTTTGAGTTAATCTTCGCTGATACATTGCCGCTGGTCGCAGGATTGCCTTTTGACGTATCCTCTGATCTATTTTTAACCGGGCTTCGATGCGGACAGGCGCGCCATTAGCCCAGATTAAATGCACATTTAAACTGTACCGCTAAACAACGAAGCAATTATGCAGATAATTTATCTGCTTTTCAACTACGTCATTGTTTTAGTATCGACAACGGAAAGCTCGTTACTGCTGCTAATGTTGTAAATGAAGCTGAAATTCTAACAAGTTAGCTAAAACTATATGACGTTTGCCGATAATGTCAGAATCATGATAAAGATAATCTAGAAGATGGGTAATTAATTGTGTCTGTCTGAACTGCTTGTTAGCATGAGCGCGTGTTTAGATATAGAGTTTACCGTTGAAAACTAATTGTTTCATGCTTCAATATTATCGTAGTTATGTATAAACCAATTGTAAACTATAACAATTACTTTAATTACGAAATATTAATGAAAAATTTACTAAGTTTTAGTAAATTAATTATTATACCATAATAGTCGATTAATCGAAAATAGTGCCGTACTTAAAATTAATTTGCGTAACATATTAGACATTGTTACGCAACTGAGCTCATTAAGCTGTTCAGATTGAAGCAAATATAGGTATGCCGAGCGCACCAAGATCGTAACTTCCTCTAGAGTTTGACTAGTGATAGTATTGAATACAATTTTAACCTATTTAAATATTGGCCTCCTTCACTCATGCCCGAACAGCCGAAAGTACACTGATGTGTAAACCTTTACATACCTGTAACAGAAAGAGAAGATGCGAATTAGAACAGAACAGTTGACTTTCATTAATGTAAGTGCAAAACATCGTATATCAGTATACATAAAAATTTTATTTCTCAAAACGGCTTACTATCACTATTTTTGTGTTCTATAATGTGAAAAAGCGAAAATGCATTTCCCGTCTGGAACAGCCTCGCTGCAGCCTATACCTCGTGCTCCATCGAGCGGGCTGCTGACGCGGCCGCGCAGCGACGGGCAATTCAATTAAACGCGAAATCACCTGCGAGGTCGGAAAGTGTGTTAAGGGGCTTGTTTGGGGTAGACGGGAGGAGGGTGGCTGGAAAAATCATTAGCGGTATCAGCACAGCGCGCCGCTCTTCATCGAGAACGCCTGCCAATAATTAGTCGCGTCCCCGTCCCCGTCTTCTCCTCCCCTGCGCGTTATATTGAACGCTAGCCAAGGATCGCGAAGCTTCTGCGACGACGACGACGGCAACGACTCAAGCTACGGCCTCTCTTTCTTCAGCTGGCGAAGAGGTCGGGGAGACTATCTGTCCTCGGGGCCGAGAGCGTATCGGGAACGAGTTTCGTCGAAAAAGGGGTATAGAACTCGGTCGGCCTGTCACTGACGCCGCTTCTCTTTCTTTCTGTCTGGCGGGGCTTTTGACTTTTTACTGTGTATAGTGGAAAAACAGTTTGATGCTTTCTTTGGTTCTTTTTAATTTTCTTTCGCACCATAAGTTAACTTTATTGCTTGTAATACGTTGCACAGGCGTGTCTTCATAAGTAGGGTGACTGAAACTTTAAACTTAGAGGACTTGGGAACAGAGATATCCTCTTACACGTACTATCTTCTCGCATCAGACGAGCAAGATCAACGGCAAACTACACGGATTAGAACCCACGATTTAAATATTATGTCTAAGCTTTCGCAACCTTAGGTATCCGACTAAGCGGTGAAAAATATTCGTTGGGGCAATGAAAAAGCTTTGTTTTAGTCTTTCATAGAGTTTTGCTAACTTAATAATTATTTTTGCTTTACTGGACTGTAGTATATAACTCTTTTCGTTACTATGTATAATTTTCTAATATATTGGCACTTAACTATAACAATTAACAATATTGTGTCATTCGTTTCTCACCCGGATGAATCATGTTCTTACCAGTTGTAGTTCACGTGGAATAGTAGTCTATTATTTCCTTTTATTATTAAAATATTTGTTAACGCAATTGTCTTATGCTTTAGTAATTCATGCACATATTATATAATAAAAATTTTTTAAAAATCCTTTTTTATTTTACCTCCGCTTATTTGCATGATTTTTATTCTGTATTATACCACTGTACTCTGTCGAAAAGACTTACATCGAGTTATAACTACAAAATTAACTCCACTTTTTATTTAAACGCCCAATACCTAATGCGTACAATGGAGAAAAACAGTGAAGGCTGAGGAGAGAGAAGGCCGGAGAGGAAGAGAGAGAGAGGGGGGACTTCGAATGGTGCACGAGTTTAGGATCAAATCTTCGAAAGCTGGATTAAAGCTCTCGTAATCCTTCTTGGAAGAACATACAATGAATACGTAATACAGTCCGAGAGCGAGCGTTACGCGTGTGGAGCGAAGAAGAGAAGAGAGAGAGACCTGTGCGACCTTAATCCTCTGTACGACCAATCATCTTTAACTTCCGCTCGAGGCGTAAGGGGGAAACGGACGAGCAAACTGAAAGACTTCGAACTTGCGCGCAACTCGCGCGCCGTACATTACTCGGGACTTTACCACTAGCCGGCCGAGTTTCGTACGGCAAGGAGAACTCGTCCGACGCCACCACATCACTGTGGCGATTTTTGGGAATGAACTAGAGAAGAGAGAGAGAGAGAGGAAGAATTGCTTTGGCGCCGCACGGCTGATGCCAATAAAGTAAAAACGCGAAAGTTCGAGTTTAAACTCGTCTTGAGCCAATGAATAGCAGCCGCGAAAATACATGTGTTTGCGTGCAGTACACGCGGACACGTCGGGCTTCGTTTTCGCAGACGCGAGCGGACAAAACTTTTCTCGGACACTGCAAGTCGTGCGAGTGTAGCTTTGAACGGACAGTTGACTCGCACACATTCGATTCAATTTTGATACACACACTGGAGGATACAAAACTCGCAATTGTAACAGAAGCACTGTGGAAAGCTGGAAAGGATTATAGTGTTGAGCGTATTAAAGTGAGCTGTTTGTTTGCTGTGATTTGGGATACGAATACAGAGGTCGATTTGTTTCAGCCAAGATTATTGGGGATGTTAAAGTGTGTTAACCAAAGAGAATTGTCGAAAATTGAAGAAATTTTTTAAATAATTGTGTTTGCAAAAGTAAAAACGTCTTTATACCATAAAAGAGTTAAAACTCAAGTGAAAGCACACCACGAATTTCATTTTTTACGTAGACATTTATTTTCTTCTTTGTATTTGGTTTAAGATAATTCTGAAAAGTATTTACATACATAACGAATATTATACGAACGACGGTGATTGGTCCAAAGGACGTGTTCAGTTTTTCATTTATTTTTTTGGTTTACTGAAAATGCTATAATTTTTCAAACTACGCTTTCGCTGCTAAACTACTTGAGAATTAACACAAATGAAAATTTATATGATCTCATAAACCCTTATTTTTTCATTGAATAAATTTGAAACCATCGTAACTTTTAGTTTACATAGATACGTAAGAGTTTCTTTTTCCGAAAACGTTTCAACCTACGGCAATATCTTCTATCTTTGAAACAAAATTTAAGCTTTGAAAACAAATAAACCCGTTTTTAATCGGTTTATAGCCAAAAAGTTTCATACTCTGCCAATATACGACAATAATACGTCCTGCGAAAACAAAACTCCCAGAGTTTTTCCGCCACCGGGCACAACAAGCGAGAAAAAATAAACCATTTTCATTTTGTTGCACCAGAGAGAGAGAAAGAGAGAAAGAGCCCCGTTTCACTCTACACCCTCGTAGTTGCGTTTATCCGTCAAACGCGCTCGCGCGCAGTTGATCGTGTCCACTTCTGACTGTGCCAAAAAAAAGCGAGAGGAATAGCGGACAGAAAGCAAGTGATTTCCTCCCCGTCAGATCACAGAGATTGGGTTGGGGAAACAGATGAACGCGATCGGTACTCGCAAACTACCCCTGAGGTAATGAAAGTAATCAGCCACTCGATGTTCATCCTCTCTCTTTCTCTCTCTATTCGGCCCTTTTTTCAATCTCACTTACGTTTCTCGGATTGTCCTTTCCTCAGGCTCTTGACCTATCTATGACTACTTTTCCCTTTATTTCTGTTTTGACATTCTGTTAGAGACTAAACTTACTAATGCTACTTTGCCCAAGGTTTGCTGATTCTGACTATATTTCACGGTGTTAATGAAGGTGTTTGATTTCGAATTACTTAAAATTTTGTGTGTATATATTGGGATTCGATATACACACACATACGCAATGTTTTTTATTACTTAAAATATACAAAGAAATAAAGATATCTGTGATACCATATATTAATTGGCGTCGTTTAGTTACATGAATTAAGGCGTATGAAGGTATTTCCGTGGAATAAAGTGATTGAAAGGAATTAATTATTGCATTAAAAAAATAAATGAAAATCATGACGTAAAGAACTCTGTTACTAAATCCACTTTGAAATGAGTTAAAATACCCTTTTTAACTTTACGCAATGCGCAAACCTTTCAAAATGTCGAAGCATTTTTAATGCGCCTACAAACGGGATTATTCTAGTCCTACTCGTTCTACGTTTAATGCTCGACAGTAGCGCGTAATCCATAAAATTTCTCAAGTAACGGCATTTTCAGAAGAATACCCCTCGAATCCCAATTATGGCCGTGTCGTGCGCTGGCGCGTGCACTTCATAGTCCCATCTCATTTACCCTTTTTACGTTCCATTCGCGCGCGCTCATTATATCGCAGTTCGACCCCTGCTCTCGCGCAAAAAGCGCAGAACGCGAAGAGGAGTACTTCAATATTTTTCTTTCTGCTGTAGTAAAGCCTTGCTGTCAGCGTTGGCGCGAGCGAGTGAAACTAGAGGAAGCGAGGAAAAGGGGGGAAAAGAGAGCAAAAGAATAATGGGAAATTCGCATCAAGCGCGTTGATCGTATCACTCAAGTGGCTTTAATTCAACGCGATTTTCCCCCGTCGTTGCTGCTGCCGCCGTGTGTTTTTTGCGCTTTAGAGTGAGCACGAGAAATGCCTTTTGATGCGCGCTACTACTGTGCACCAGTTGCTACAAGTGTTGCCATTTGTTTTCATTTTAAAATGTAGAAGATGCCGCGACGAATCGTAGTATTGAGTTTTTAAACGTAAAGTGTTTATTGAACTTTTAATGAATTTACAACTGAAAATAATAGCAAAGAGACGTAATTTTACATTAAAAAGCGTTAAAATGATGAAAATAAAACGTATCTGAAATGAAAGCATTTTATACGGTATTGTATTTTTTAATCGATTATACGTTATTACTCGAAGATATGAGCACATTTATGGAGTTTTGAAAGCATTCCTACGTTAAATATTAAAAATTACCTCTAAATACTTATTTGAAAATGACCTTTAAATTTATTTACTGATGCGAGCACGTATACGTGACCGTGTATGTATAGCAAACAACACGACTTGCGGAGGGCAGAGGCGAGTTGCAGTGCTTGAAACGTTGCAAGCGAAATCTTTTATTCGCCTTGCGAAGAAGCGATGCGATTTCGAAGAAAACGAAATCTATCAGCGCTGCTAACAAAACATGCTTTGTACGTGGTGGTCGTTGAAACCTGAATACTCGTTTGATTTGCGAGAATTCTATTGGAAAAGCTAAATAATGTAATTGAAGGAATTTTATAAAATTTATTTTTGTTTTTGGATTTCCGTTTTTGTAATTTGAAAATGTAGTATCAGAAATGAATTACGTTAAAATACAATTTAAAATTTTTTTAAATGAGTTAATAAATTTTAGTATGAGAATGTATTTAATATAAATTTTATATGAAATTGATTTTTATCAAATAAACAATAAAGTATATGATGGAATTATAACAAAAAAGAAACATCGCCACATTCTTTTCCATGAATCATGGATTCTATTTACGTTTAAAACATGTTAATATTTTAGCGGAAAAAATATAAGTTTTGGGAATTAGCGTTTGAAAATTAAACACTACTCATCAGATTTTCATAAATAAATTGAATAATTAAATCTTTATTCTTTTATATTAATTTAAAAAGTCTGAAAATTAGAACAGTTTGAAATTTGCAGATCGTTAGATATTTTAAAAACACTTTTTCGTATAAAAACCACATTTTTTTAATCACAATAATGAGAAAAGTGTTCTGTTACAAATCCAATATTAGGCGGTTTAAATTCACATCAAATTAGTTCTATAGTTAAATGGAATATACATATTATCAATAAATACAACTCTGAAAAAGAATTATTACTTTCAAAGGATGTCTTGTAATCAGTGTGTGTCTTTCCTCATAATCCGTTTTTTCATATAACTTCTGTCTTTAATGATTCTAAACAATGCCATACAATTATTTATGAATGAAAAAGTGGCCATTGTAATAATAAACCTAAATAATTTGATTGACGGAGAAAAGATCAAAGCAACATTAGCCATCGTTTACCAAGCTTACACGTTATATTCATCCGGGCAAACAACTCCTACGCAACATTTAAGAAAATCGATCGAGGCAGGCTATCTGACGAACTTTCCCACAGCTTCCGGAACCATACACCCATTTTCCTGTTTCACGCACCAAAGCGGCATCATCTCACACACTCGCGCATCTATGGATGCAAATGAAAAGCTGCCCGAGGTCATGTACGCGCACGCGGAATGCCAATACCTCTACGAACTACGTCCCTCCTGGGTTGGTTCCGACCCATACTAGCTTACCCGAAGGGAAAGAAAATATGTGCGCCACTCGCTTGCCTTTCGGCGGAAATTGGCGGGCAAGAGGAGAGCGGGAGCAAGAGCACGAGATGAGGCGAAGGGGTCGCCGCCGCGGACTGACTCCTCGATTAAGGGTTTCCAATCGAATTAGATCCGCGTGACCAAATTCTCCTCCTTCCTAAGCGTGTACAGGTAGTTCTTGCTGCCTATGGCTTTCTATATACCCGAGCAGCGATTAAAAACGTTACGAGTTTCGCCGTTTTTGCCGACATGTTTCTCTTCTCTCAGTTTCCTTTCATTTTTTTTTTTTGACATAAAGACGTCCGTTAGCGCCGCTCGGACTTTCAAATGAACGATGAAGGAGAAATGAAGCTCTTTGATCTCGGTCACCCAGGCGTAATGCTGCTACTGATGTACGGATGAGGAAGCACTCTGCCAGGATGAGGACTGTCTTTAGTAGAAAGTCAAGTCATGGGGAGTAGTTGTATTTAATGAATGTAATTGACAGGTTTGATTGATTTTTACTAGAATATTCAGCATTTCGTAATGTTATAAAAATTTCTATTGTTGGCAACCAGAGTTATTGACATTGCTGTGAATAAAGTTCTTTAGAATGTTCTTAATTGATTTTTCTTAAACATAATTCTTAATACATTGCAGTTCAAAAAGCTGCTCAAAGATGCATGAAATTATATGTTACGATTGATTTCTGTATAAGGTAAGACTTCGCAAAGGCAATACGTACTTTTAATTCACGTAAGATGACAAATTTTTTAATAATATTTTCTCAGATAATGTTTTCTAACACGTATATTTCACTTAATCGCCTGGAACAATAAAATTAACATAACTACTTTCCCATTCCTTTTCCATCTTTTATTTGCAATATAAGCTAACTGAAATTCATTTCCCCAAGAATAAGCAATTTTCTCTTTCCCTCTCTATCTCGCGTTCTTTCTCACTCTCTCTCCCACTCCCTCTGTATTCGCACGAAGAAAGGACGACGGAAAAAACAAAGCCAAACAAATTTCTCGAGCTCACTCTCTCTCTCCATAGACTGCGTAAGTCCGTAATTCATGACTCGCGCGCGAGAAAAGATCGGTTTCAAAGAATTAACTTGGCACAAAGGGTCGACCCGGAAAACGCTGTCGGATCTTTTTAAACGTAAAGAGAGAAAAGCGTCGTCGTTGCGCTCGCGCTGCTCGGGTGTAATAAAGGGGCATAACGGTGCGAATTATGAAATTATGAAGGGTATTTCTCGCGCTCACGTTGCAAGGCGCTTTTCTTTGTACCTATCTCGACGCGGCTGGAAATGAAGAATGTGAAAGTGTGCACACGCATACGCGCGCTATGTGGTGAAAAAAAAAAAATGCGCCGGCGAAATCCCGGAGCTCTCATTCGGTGTTCCTGGATCTTTTTTCTCATCCCCCTCCCCCCTCCCCCCGCGCGAGTGTTTCCCCTCTGTACGTTTTTCTGCTGATTACGAGAACGCCACATTGCTCTCTAAATCTGAAAGAGTGATAAATCACTGGTTGTGAGCATTTTCCCGACCCTTTGTCTAGGGAAAACCCGAACTAGCGCCAGCGGATCAAGTAATTTTTCACGATTTGAAAAAATATATTTTTATCTCTCTTCCCTTAATTATTCATGGTTTTCCTGGTGAATTCATCGACAATTTGTTTTCAACAATCGGCTTTAGGATACGTTATATCTATCGGTTAAAAAAAAATTCATTGATTAACACATCAATATTATTATCCTTTTTCTATTTATAAGATAACGTCATCGAAGTATTTAAGATATATAATATACCTAGAATATAAAATTTCAATTGTCTATTAGATTTTGACTAAGATGCGTAAGACACAGAACCAATCCGCATGTCCATTACCGAAGGAAAAGCCTTCGAAATTACTCACAAGCGACTGCTTTCAAGGAGTCACTCACCTCTAAAGATTGCAAAAAGTCAGTTTCGCAAATGTAAAGAACATCAAAGAGCATTTTCACCCCCCATCTCACTCACACGCGGAAATTTCGCGGGAGATGCAAAGACAGCCAATGCCGCGCCTAGTATTAAAGTGGCTTGCAAGAGTGAAGGAGAGAGAGAGAGAAAGAGCGAGAGGAGCACACGCCGCGGTGCAACTGAATGCTTCTTCGTCATCAAGGGATTACGCGAGCCCCTCGAGTCGCGGCTTAGCTGGGAATAAGCCATCGTTACCGCGAGCTTGCGCGCATCCGCGCTGCACTACGGATTTCCCCTGACTTACGCATCAAGAAATTTCAACTCAATTTTTAACCCGTACTCTCGTTATATATTTACTTCTTTTTCCGTTTTACATTAATACGTAAATGTGTTTTTTGAAACAGGCCAATGTGTCTTTTCTTTTGAAGCAAGTCGGATTCAACACTGATAAATTTTTTACAAAATTCGTATGAAATACAAAAATTATTAATCAAAGTTTACAAATGAAAAGTTTTTATTCAAACAAATACTTCATAGACATGTTTGTATATTGTAGCTCACTTAAGAGATTGGAATAACTCATTGAACGACTGAAATTTTAAGACCGGATTCTTGTGACATCTCAGCTTTTGAATCTTAGGTTCTTGCATGTAGCTCATATGTGCTTTCCGCGGACAATAAACTACATAAACAGAAATGTCACGAAAAACCTTTAGCATTTATATTAGATACACACTTTACGTCATCCCTTTTTAAACCTTTAACAAACAAAAACAGCAACGTAACGCAAGGTGGTTAATTTCAAATCAGACAATGCAACGCCACATTTGTAAATTTATTCTAACTTCTTCTCTAAAATCATTATAGCTCTTGGCATGGAATTTATTTTCTGAATATTTGTATTTTTCTGAATAAACATCTATTTAAAATCCCGTTGGTAATATGTGTATTACAACTGTATGCATTCTTCCTGATAAGCTCACCAAAACATAAATAAAGTAATTTGAAACTCTCCTCGTGAAAGAAAAATAAAAGGTGAGAGCTGAAATTTCGAGTTGTGAATCGAGCTTTCACCCTACCCCACCTTCATTCTTAATTTACGCCAACGACAGGCAGGATCCTCAGCTCGGCGGTAGCGCGCCGCGTAAGCGTATAATCCTCGCGAAATTAGCAATTACGCGAGTTGCAACAATCGCGAAAGAGGGACGCAGCGCGGAAAGTTAGGCGATAAACGCCTTCGCCGAGAGCAGAAGGGAAGGGAGTAGTCATTGAGGGGAGCACGAGAAAAGATGGAAAAGACGGGAAAATATGCGCGAACTTTTGCCGTTAGCCTCGCGCTTTTATAGGCTAGTCGTCGTCGTCGTCGTCGTCGATGCAGTCAGATGAACTGCTCCCACGCGGCTCGTATATACATACGTCTATAAGAGAGAAGGCGAACGAATGTCAGGGCAGTTGTCGTAGCGCTGTATTGACTCGAGGAAATGAAAACAGGAAGAGAAGTAATAGCAATGAAGATGTGGCTGTAATGCGTTAAAGACAATCCGGTAGCTTTGCTGTGATGGCTATTGGCTCTTTGCGTTATCGAGCTTTAATGCCTATGTGGAATCTTGCAAAGCTTGGTGGATCAGTGAGAAATTAATAAGGTCACTTACTTCTTGAGGTAAAAATCATTTAATTTATGGACTTACTGATATTGATATAAGTTAACTAGAGGAAAGATTTGGAAAAATTTGTTAAGAGCGGCAGAGAAGCATTCTGTAATTAAAGTATCATGCAAACATTTGAATTTAACGGATTATTAAGTCTTCTAAAAAGACATTCAATTTCTTTACGTAGAAAACAACGTTGACGTTTTTCTTTCGGCGCTTTACGCAAGTAAATTTCGTTGTTAAATCTCATCGGACCCTCTCTTATCCTCACCGTCTTTTATGGCGACTTTTCTGGAAAGTGGACAAGAACCCATTGTGTTTCGTCGCTCTTTCTGTGATCCCAACATCTTTTCAGTCAAGTGCAGGCGGTTAAACGAACACTTTCCCATTCTCGTAATAAATAAAGTGTTCGATGGGATTTGGATTCGCGCAATGTGGTTTGGTCAGAGTCACCGTCAGTCAGTCGCCATTAACTTCACCTTCGGCCAGCTGAACGCGCCGGCCGCTGTCTTTCGCCTTTCAAGTTTGCAATTCGGTAGATTGACGCTCAGTGAAATGCCCACGCGCGCGCCGAGCAATTATCGGAATTGGGCGGTCGAGGAAGCAGTGGGAAAGTAGAAGGGAAAGAGACGATTTTACAATATGGAAATAGAAGTCAAGTGGTTAGTTCCAACGCAATTGACAGTTTTTCTCTAAATACGAGTATGTCAAAAGATTGCTTGATATTCTCACGCATTCATTTGTCAAGAAGGCACCTGGGCATCTTATGAACATCTTTTTCTAGTATTGCTGTACTTTCGTAAATATTTGCACTATGAATTTTTAAAAAAATCAAATGAAAGTAAAACATAAGATATATCTTTAATTTATTATTTTAAACCAAATCAATACGTGGAAAAAGCAAATTTGTAATTTTATCGGCTTTCATTTTGGGCCTTTTAAAAAATTTAAAAGCTTAGTGCAAATATTTATGGAGCTACAGCGAAAGTTACAGCTATTTTCATTAGAAAAAATCTTACTTGAGATATAATAGCTTACATTTTTAGTAAAAAGCTTATCAGATTAATCGTGGTGTACTAAGATTCATTTTTAGATACCAGAAAATGTATCACATAACCTCAGAAAAAATGTTTTTCTTTCTAAAACAGGAAATACTAAACAACTATATTATTGGGTTCACCATGCTAAAAGAGCCACAAAGATTTTAAGCAAAAAGCTCATTTTGCAAGAGTCGAAATTCAAGAGGTGATTCCATTTGCATTTCACAGATGTACACTCCCATCATCTCTTGATGTTCTTTATTCTTTTTCACCCATCCGTTTCCTCCTTTTCCCTCATTACAATCCGTACAATTTGTATTCTTCAGTATTCGATTTTATTTCCACTGTTCGGTAGCGTATACGCAAATCTACGAGAAACACGGCTTGACTTTTCAGTAAGTAAATCCTCGACAGAAGAAGCCGTACATGCGCGCGTCTCGCGCCTCTTTAGCACTGCTCACTGGTGTTATGCCCCGCTGCAATCTAGCTCAGCTGGATAATGCGAGAGAAAGAGGTGCGCAGAAGAAAACTATACAGAAAGAAAGAAAAAGAGAAAGAGAGAGTGAGAGAGAGAGACACAGAGAAGGGGACAGAGATCAAAGGAAAAACGAGTAGGGAGAGAGAGAGAGAGAGAGAAGGAAAGAGCTCGAGGTGATGGCTGGCTTGAAGAAGATCTTTGAAGTTGCAGACCTGACGACGTCGCTGCTCTCCTGATTATGTCGAAAAAGAGGAGAAGGAAACTGAGCAAGAACTAGAAGAACGGACGACAACTGTCTACGGCTGTTACGCGTGATGCTTAACAGCCGTACGTGAAGCAGTGAAACTTTTCTGAGATGTGAAAAGACAAAAAAAAATTAGAAAAAAAATGGTAGCCCGAGTGTGCGTTCCGTAGCTTAGTTTGGCGGCTTTAAATTTAGGTTAAACTTGAAAAAAATCTGTTTCATTTTAATGTCCAAGTAGAATATTTATAATTAGGGTTTAATATGCACGTGTTTTTATTTATAATAAAAAATAATTTTAGTAGTTTGTTTCTTTAAAATATGAAATAAGAATTTTCACCAGAAAATGTAATTTAACCTAGTTCCAATGTTTTCGAAATCATATTTTGTATGAAATTTATTTTGGAATTATTTGTTTAATTAAGAGATTTGTTGATTACCTTTTCTAAAAATAATGATTGTTCTAGTTAAAAGTTTCCATAAAAATTTATCTACATAAACCGAATAAGACTTGTTTTATAGTTTGTCTGGAGACCTAATTATGACTACCTTCTGTGACGAATAAAATTTTCGACACCTGCAGGTTAAAAAACTACTGTTGTAAGGCTTTCTATTTAGGAAAAACGAAAAAGATTCAAAAGAACAAAAATATTTTTCTCAACATTTTATCTATGAAACAATTTTATTTATAAAATATATTCATATGTGAAAGACCATTTGTCTCTGTATTTCGAAAGTTTGGATCATGAATTAATGCCGCGTGAAATTTTGTCAAATTATTTACATATAGAAAATCATGGCAATGATACGATTCTACAAAAAACATAAATCACTGGCACCGCATAAGAGTATTTGGGCCAAACCCCGCTGGGTGGAAAACAGAATTATAAATCACATCGGATTCAGGAAGTGTGCTCAGATAAGTATCGGTATTTCGTTGATAAATGACGATAATTTCACAGAACCGCATAAAATTGGAAATTTAAAAAGAAAAAGCGACGAAGGAAGAAAAAAATAAGGGAGAATCGTGTAGGGCGGACGCGCGGAGAGAGGGTAGAAGGTGAAGCGCAGGAGAGGCAAATTTATATACCATTAGGAACGAGCATGTGCTCTCATATATTACGCTCTCGATGTAAACTTTCTCGGTGTCATGCGTGCCGCTTAATCGACGAGGCTATAATGCACCCTCGATATTCTCGGCTCGTAGTCGTAGTCTCGAGATCTTGCCTCCTCGCACGCGCAGCCTATATGTGAACGTGCTGCTTTTGCTCTCATGCTTGGGGCTGCGCTAAAGGAGAGAGAGAGAGAGAGAGAGGCAGCGAGATGGGACGAGCGCGGTATAGAGGAAGCGACTTCAGACGGAGATTCTCGACGATGGAGGGTACGAAGAAAGGGATGCGCGCACTCACACACACACATATATATACATACCTATACTCATAGCGGAGATACAATCGATGAGGGAGGAGATACATACACAGATAGATAGATGGATTAAGATAGCTGGCTAGATGGAAAGCAGAAGAAAGGGGGAAGTCTTATAAAAGGGAAGAATGTGATTGATCCTTTCCATTCATATGCGTACATTCTGCCCCGTACGAGAGTTTTTTCCAATTCTGTTTATTCTGAATGAAATATTGCATTTTTCTTTTCATATTTGGCTATTCTATATTATGGAAATTTCAAGACTACTATGCAAATAATGTAAAGTATAAATATCATTGATTAGATCATAAAAAATTACATTCAAATGCAGAACGGTAAGGTAAATAGTAATGTTGTAAAAGTTTATTATTAATTAGCAAAATAACACATTAAAGCTATCCCATCTGCTGTTCTCAAAATAATTTGCCCCTTGCATCATTCAGACCTCGTGTGGCAAAGTTCGAATGAATTTAAATTTTCAGCTCACCTCGATTAGACGCGCCGCCGACAACAGCTCGCGATGCATATGCATAATTAGAGACGATTCTGCCATTCGGAGGAACGACCCCACGGGGAACAGGAAACGTAAAAACCTACCACAGTGAGAAAGTCAAAAATAACCGTGAGTCCATGTACCTTAGTGACGTCAATTTACCAATGGAAGGACTGAACGCAGCCGGCTGACCAAACTCCGACCATTACTACTAGTCCCAAAGCTGCCGCGGGCTTAATATCCGTCTTAGACGCGCGTGCGAGAGTGCGACTAAGGTTGCCACGTTATACCACAAGCGCAACGCTAAATTGCGTCGAATATTAATAATCGCACGGGCCGGATTCGCTTTGGGTTATTAATTAAATTCGGAGCGCGCGCGCGCGCGCACGGTAGTTCGTGATAGAGGCATGCGCACGCTCGCGTTCACGCAGGCGAACGCTCATGTACTGCGAGGATAGGGAAATTCATGTTGATGGTTGACTTCGCCATATACATTGCGGTTTAGTGGGGTTTATCAATATTTCCTTGCCGTAGGTTTAATTGTGGTATACATGTATAATAGACTGTTGTAATAATCATATGACTAACTTCTAGAAATTAATGGAAACTTTCGAGTAATAACATGAATTAGAGGTGTCAGTTTTAATGATAACATGCACGGGGGAAATCGTTTTGGTAAAATTATTAAACTGGTTGGTAAAATGGTAATAACGTGCAAAAAATGATACACTTAACTTTATTCCTATCTTTCCAGAAAGCCAATAATTGTATATTTCTTAAACAAATGCGGATAATTTTTAAATTAAAGAAATATATTCAAGCATTTTTTCTGTATAATAAGTTAATATTAGAACAGCCATTGAGTAAATTAAAGAAAACAAGGAAAATAATCCTGCTGAAAAAAAAACAGGTCGAAGGTCGTCGTACTTTATGTAGCCTCATAAACACATTTTCTAATGTAGTATATCATTGAACCATGCCCCGCGTACACACTAGTCTGACTGAATAAACTCGTTAAGGCGTCATTACACGAGCATGGGACATCTCTCCTCATAAAGCTCATCACCCCTCTATCCCATCGCCTCTCCCCCCCCTCTCTCTCTCTCTTCGCGCGTAGCTATTTTAAGTGGCTGGAAAATTTGGCGAATTATCCCACTACTGTGACAAGATCTGCACGTACGTGTGTGCAGGCAGGCAGGCAGGCAGGCGCGCGCGCGTCGCCGCTAATGAAACAGTTCTAGACTGGGGAAATTGTGGGGCTCCGACAATGAGATAATGGATACCTTTGTCTAGTACAGAGGATAGAGTCGCTAGACCCGTGCATGCCTCGAAGTATTAGATTCCGCGTCTTGCTTGGGAAAGGCATGTGCGTAGCTCTTCCCTCTCCTTCATTTCCTCTCTATCTTCTTGCTCCCTCCCTCCTCCTCTCCTCTCTCTTCCTCACTGGGCGCTTTATTCAAGCGCGCGCATAAGTGAGAAGTTAACTCGAGACTGCGAACTTTATTGTTCTTGGAGAGTTTCGCTAAAAGGCCACCGCCGTTGCCGCTGTGCCACTCGCGGATAGGAAGGAGGAGGAGGAGGCGGCGGCTTGAAAAAACTTTCTCAACGCGAGGAGAGAACGCGTGCATCTCAAATTTATATGCGCCTTTTCGCGCCGTATACATATATATATATATATATATATATATATATACACACACACACACTTGTGCAGAGCACACCGCCAGTGGAATGAAGAGATGCGTGCTGATACTGCTCTGCTACTGCTGCGGTGCTACTACGGGGGTCCGTGTCTTGAATTCTTGACGCCTCGGAGCTTCTTATGAAATATTCCAGAGTGGTGAAAAAACAACGGAATTCCGCGAGATGGAAGGAGCCTCATGGAAATAGCCTCGAAAGTGCCGGGATCTCATCTCTCAGAGCTCTGCGCAATACTTCCACAAGTGATTACTTGGGGAATCTGAAATTTTTAGAATATCTTGTATGAAGGAAAAGTACGCGCTTTATATGGCGCACATTCTTAACATATACAATCATTTTCGCACAGCTTTTCATGGTTTGTGATGCTGTTGGGCTGCTGTGTTTTGAGCGTAAAAGTGACATGTTTGTTGTTATACTCTCGTCGATGGATGTAATGATACAAGAGATCATTTATATTAGACTTCCTGCTTTTGTAAGCCTTACAGTTTCTATCGACTTTTCAAACGAATATTCACCGATGGAATAATATTATCGGTACCGTATCTCAAGTTCAACAACGATACAAATGATAATTTCAAATATCGGAATATTCGCATTTGCATAAACGTTGATTTACGGATCCATTACACTTCGTCCAAACATTCAGTTCATAAATTTGATTAAGATACACAATCAAAATCATTCCTTTTGTTTTTAAAAATAATAATAAAATCATAACTGTTTCGATACAGCTAAGTGTCAACATTAGTAAAAAAAACTTTGTCTACCATTAATGGAATTAATGGAGATAAAGCACTGATCCCACAACTATTCAAAGCGATTTTCAGCAGTCCACTTATCCTCAACCTTCAAACTTGTTACGAGACATTTATAAAGCAGTACATTCAAAGTATTTAATGTATCAAACTTTACTAAAAGTTTTAAAGGTGTACATTATTTAACAGAGTATCGGCTTTCTATATTCTTATTAGTGACTAAATTAACTTTCATACCAAAAATTTTCCTAAATATAAACAACTAAGCTCTGTAATGTATATTTATTATCTTAGGAATTCCATAGGTTTTATTTTTAAGTTAATATATTTCCCAGAAACATGACTTCCGTTATTTAATTTAACTACAATAAAATCGCATTACAAAAATTGAAAAGCCTATGTCGGCACCCACAACAGTTTACGTCGACGCAAATTCGTCTTCCAACCGCAAAAATGTAGCAATTCGAAATCCTTTGTCGTCCCACACCAAAAATCAGCCGGAACCTGGCCAAATTCGCGTCACGCGCGCAGCTCACCCACCGACGAAGGTAGAAACAAAAAAAAAGACCAAAAAAAAAAAAAAAACGACGACGACGACGACCAGACAAGTATACGCGTCCGTCGTCGCTTGGACATGTCCTGGAATTTTCCGAGGAGCCACTGGATGTCGTGTCATTTCACCTGGCATGCATTCATAATTCATTATGAACGTCTCTCAGTCTCTCACCTCAGCTCGCGTAACTTTTCAGGCCCACAGGGGATCGGGGGCCGATGGTGTAAAGAGCTTGTAATAATTATGATATTGCGGCGCCGGCTATATATATATATATATATATATAACACGGCCGCCTCATCGTCTCTCGCAGCAGCGCTCGCGCGTGCGGGGAGAGGTTGGGGCGCGGTCGTGTTTGCTCTATCGACCGCCGAGAATCCACGAGGCTTACCGAGCCAGACCGAGCGCGGGACGACCGCCCGGCCGTCCCCACGCACGCATTGACTTATTCTCTCTCTCTCTCTCACTCTCTCTCTCTCTCTCGACGCGCTATATGCCAAAGAGGATTCCGCGATTTCCTGCGTTTTTCGGGGGGTGAACAGCTCTCGCGTATATGTACACACACACACACATGAGCGTGCGTGCTCGTGGCCTACTGAATTTTTTGCCCCTTTTGCCAGCGACGCGAGCCTGCTTATAGTATTAACAGACCGTATATACGATGTGCGTGCTTCCTAAGCAGAAGTTTACCAACTCATGGTACTGAGAAAATCTGATGATATAGCCTATATGGCAGGCTGCTTTCAAGTCAAAATGGTCCCTTCCGCAACAAGATTGATTGATTTTAAAATAAAGTTGCTTGAATTAAGTTGCAATACTATAAGAAATTTGCAGTACAAATTGCTCAACTAAACTATATAGAGACCACGAGAATCTATGTATCATCAATAGTTTATCGGAGTTTATCATTTTTATTATCTCTTGTTTGTAAAGTTTTCGTGGCTAATAATTTCATATATACGTTTCGTTCGTATACGGCGCTTGTAATAGTGTAAGTATTGTTTTATGCAATACTAAAGTTTACTGCTAAATCTAACTGTAAATGTTCAGTGGCTTTTAAAAAACATAAAACCAACCTCGTAAAACTCCTAAGAAAATGTGGCCCTCTAGTAAACGTAGATCATTAACGAGGAAAGTTTTAGCTGAAAAGATTTACACCATCTATAAAAAAAAAAGAACTTTCAAGAAGCAAGTTCGGAACGAGAGCAAGAGCTCTATAAGGCGAAAACTTATTGAACGGCCGAAAAATTTTCTTTATAATCCTAACCCAACCCCGTAGCAGCAGCAGTAGCAGCAGCTGGAAAACAAAATAAGCTCGATTACATTACAATACATCCGACTAGAGAGTTAGTTACGTATTCATGAAAAGTACGAGCGTATACCAGCCGAAAGTTTTTAGATTCATTCACGTCGCGCGAAAACATTTTTCCAGCCTACTAAATCGCAAATTTTTCATCCTACCATGACAATGTTTCCATTTTAAGAAAGCAAAATGCGCCCCGTGCCCACTCTTTACTTATTCCAGCTTTTCACGCACTATTATTCTTTCTTTATTTCCCTCGTCACGTCATACATCCTCACTTCATTTTTCCCCCACCGCATCCCTACCGTCTCATATTCTCCTTCTGTTTTATTCTCATATTCTATTCTATACACTGTATCGCACTCTTGTTCGGCACCGCAACAACTCCCTTCTCTGCACTCCCCCCCCCCCCCTCTTTCTCTTTCACTTCTTTTCCCGCGCTAGTTTACCGAGACCGAGACTCCTTTTATTTCCCGGTGCGCTGGCGTGTGCGAGTTTTTTTCCATAGTTTCGCACTGCGGGTAAAAATTCGCCTCTATCGGTCAACCTCCTCCCGCGAACAAGGGAGAAAAGTAGAGAGAGAGAGAGAGAGCGACGCGAGGCAAAAAAAAAATAAGGAAGAACGAGGCGAACAGAGAAAATTGTGCATGTACAGGGAAAAAGCACGGCAACGAGAGAGAAGGCGAAAAAAGAAAAAGAAGAAGGGGATGAAAAAACAACGAGCTTCCCTTCTAACTTTTCGGCCTCTCGAATACACATTTGGCACGAGGAGGTGAACGCCACCCCGGAGATCATAACCGTGGGCAGAAGGACGCAGAAGAGACGGAGATCGTTGACGATTCGGTTGCCGCTTTCGATATCGATATTTTTGCACGCGAGAAATGTATATATACACTGCACCTGCACGTGCTTGCTACGTTCGTACGCCCCTTTTTAAGAGGGAGACATTCGCATCGTCGTCGTCGTCGTCGTCGTTGCTGTGCATTCGTGATATAAAGTTAAAATTTTACACGCCGGCTGTCATAAATATTTCCTTCTTTAAACTCACCGCCGTCGTTGCTCGCCCAGAATATATATACATATATATTTTTATTGCCAATCCACCCTCCCGACGGTTTTTGCCCCGTGATTTCATTCGCGTTTCTAAAAGCGATCCGGGACTGCTGGAGTGAAAGAGCGAGCCAAACGCCTTGGCCGAGAAATATTGATATTCGCATTGAATAAGGTGTTATGTACATGAGTTATTGGATGTTTCGAGAGGCAATAGAAAAAAATAAGCGAATTAGGGATCGACTTCAAGAACTTATCTTTATAACGTGATCGTGAAAGATATATTCATCCTACCAACTGATGAATTAATATTATTTACTTTTTTTTTAATGCTTTTATTATTCAAATATTGATCTTTATGATTGCACGCAATTGAATATACAACCAATATTGTTTATTAAGTATTAGTGTTTTGTAAACGAATATGAAACCAAGTTTAGACTGTTTTGCGAAACAAATAAATTCTCTAAGAATTTTGCTTATTTTCCATAATTTTATAATATTAAAAGTTAAATAACTATACATTTACATTTTGTGTATCTACTAAATTTTTTCTCATATTTATTTTCTTCTGATAATAATAAATCATTCTAAGCTCCACATTTCCTGAAAATTTGTACTCTACGAAAACAAAAAAAAAAGAATAATAAAAAAAACCTGTATAAACGTTGGATGTGGGTCAGAAAACGGTGGAACTACCCCTGAAAATATTGTAGTCGCGTACGCACACTGGATCCATGCAAAGTAAGTTTTACAAGATGTGACCCTACCCGAGCGGCAGAAACGCGTGCGCGCGCTCACTTAGTTTGCCACGCGTCACATAATTAAATGCGACGCAACAGCACAACATAATTTTGCACTTATCGCAAGATTACGCCTTGCTCTAATTACACTTTTCTGTACGCGCGCCTGCGCCAGACCGAGCAAAAGGACAGCGCACGGGACGCGTTAGCCAAGTCATGCGGATAAATATGCAAATGTCCTTTGCCGGATGAACTTTTGTTTTTTCTCTTCTCTACTATGCTGTGTTTTGCTATTCTTCGATTGTTCTTTTTTTTCGTATACAGTGAGAAAGAAATGGAAGAGAAAAACGGCGGCGTGTTTAAAGCTCTTGAAGATCTTAGAATTCTAAAGTGAGTTTTAATTTCGTAAGAAAGTGTATTCCTTAATTATGTAGCGAGATATTAATAAGGACAACGAATTAATTAGTTTGGAAATAAAATCCATTTATATACTAGACTACACAGTAGCAGTACAGTGGGTACTTTTATTTCAGTCAAGTTCAAATACTATACATCGTTTATAGATTTCACTTAAATTCAATGAAATCATTTATTTAGTCATTCATGTAAAATTCGTTTAAAATGCCATTTTCTACAGAGAATACGAAATTACTTTTTTTCGACATCGAAAATTAACAAAAAACCAATCAGTGAGGTCAAATATGAGCGTTCCACACTTTTAATGCAAATTGTAAATATTTATAATGTAAATCCCGAAAATTGAAATTTTCTTTTTCAAACGTTGTATTAAAAATGTTTGTTTAATATGAATTTACAAGACTTTGTTTTTAAAAGATATTTGTGATTTATGATGAATGTTACAAATGTTCTGTAATACCAATCTTTAAATTGATCGTTTATATATACTATCTAATAGAATATAATACAATTGCGATATTTTTAGTTTTAAAATTAAAAGTATTTGAAACAATATTCGCCTAAATTCGAAAACTAAAAATTCAAAGACCGACCATTACTTAAAGTTAAATATACAAAAAATAAGTAGCTGAAGTTAGAATTTTCATGAATTAAATATCAATTATCCCACCTAACCCTACAATAAAGTTTCAATTAACCGACAAGGGTTGAACCCGTACCCTCGACAACTGGCAAGTATCTCTTCTACTTGATGAAGCTCCGAGTATTCTTTTAGCGTAGTCAACGTGCTGGCCGAAATACCCGCAGTTGGCACGGCTAATCCCAAAGTCAAATTCAGGCTAGTCGAGACGGGTGCGCGCGCTTTGCCCTGCTACCTCGGATGCGGTCCTTCTCCCTACTCGCTCACGACGACGACGACGACGTCGACGAGGTAAGTAAGCTCTCTAGCGCGCGCGATAAAAGCTGCAGCAGTGGATTTCCCGAGGCCTCGCCATCGTTGTCGACGAAACGGCGAAGTGCCACGATGTTTAGCCACGTAATTGGCTTGTTTGTCGACTCGCGTCTCAGCCGCTTAAGAGGTTAGGTTAATTATTCCAAGACCCCCTTTCGACTCCCCACCCTCCTCGCAATTCCCAACTTTGAGTGCAGAGCGGAGGGGTGGGAGAGGGTGAGAGAGGGAGAGCGACACAGAGAGAGAGGTCACACCGAGTACTCGAAGGACAAATTGGCATGATCGCGGATCTACGTGCCTTTCCACTTTAAGAATTTGCTCCTCATCCCTTCCATCCTATCGTGGCGCGCTATCAAACTTTTTCCACGCCAATTAATTTGTCAGCTTTCTTCACCGCTTTCTTTTAATTAAATTTACCGAGGCGATTCTTTTTCGCAAGCTGCAGACGCGCGCGTTGCCCTCGTTTGCCAGCTACAGCGCCATTTGCCCAACTTTTCAAGACGTTCGTTCATCCCGTTACGCTATAACTCCAGTTCTCTGATAATATCTTTCTGTTTATAAAGTTTGCGAACTAGACTTATTTACGGGTTTACTCTGTTTTCGAAAATAACAGATTTAATATTGATATTTATGGAGGGGTAAGAAAAAATATTAATTCTAAAGAGTATTTCATTAAAAAAAGATCTTGACGCGATAATTAGAGTGAAAGGGGCGGAAGGAAAAAAGGATATTCCTCAGGGAAGACTGTGACATGACGCCGCGAATAAAAGTCGTCGGAGGGAAAAAAGCTCGACGGCGGATATCCCGACGAGCCATGAGTATCCGCTTTAGAAAACGCGTTACACCCTTCGTTTTTCATGCTTTTTCTCTCTCGACCCCACCTTACGCCGCACACTGCCATTTTCCCTAGCTCGCGCTTTGTAGCCAAAGATATGTCGTGTAGCCGAGGTGCGAAAGATAAAAGAGAAGCGATCGTTCTGCGCGCGAGCGAATATCTTCCCCTGAATGGAAGACAGATCGAAGCTCGTCGTACATCGGCTCTTCGGATTCCTCTGACGCGAGCGAAAGCGAGAAGAGCGCTAGGGAATTTTCCTTTACGGCATGCCGCGAAATCGGTGCCGTGACGTAAAGCGAATTTCACCCTTTGCTGAACTGTCCAATTCTCTTTTAGTCTCCCTACCCTCCTGCTACTCGGAGATGCTTGCGCATCTTATCGAATTTGTCGTTCCTCACGCGAGTTCTTATTTCAAGAATGCGAGATTGCTTGCACTTTACTTTGAATGATGCGCGGAGACTTACACTTAGGAATGGTAAGTATGTCAATTTTTACTATTTCTTGGTTGCACAAATTCATGGTTTTCTTATTTCTCTCGAAAGATTATGTTCAGAGATTTAATGCTGTTTCAGACTGAGTGAATTTCGAATTTTGAATTACTTACGTGTATCAGAAATAGAAAATCTTGCTGATTCAATTGAATATACATACCTGCAACATAAAATATATATTTTTTATTAGTTTGGATATAGGACAAATTTTGTTTAATTTGAAAATTAACAAGCATGAACACAAATTAATGACTATAATAAAATTAGACTTGAACATAACAGAGAACTTGTTTAACAATCTGAACATTAGAACTTTCTAATCTGCATAAACAGCATAGGACTATCTCCACAAATGTTGATAATTTACATAGTAAATTAATAAGTATAGTAATGCAAGGAAAATTAAATTTAAGGACGCCATAAAGCTTGGTAATAAAATTAATAAATGAATTTACGTTCAGAATGAATGCTTTATTAATGGCATAAGTTAGGCGAGTTTTGCTTTAGTACCACGATATGAGAAACTGTTGTTAAACTTTCCAAACTCTCGGTGATGTTACCACGCTGAAATGCAGAAGGTGCAAAACTATACTTTGTGACTTGCACAAAATGGTTGCATACTACTCGTTCCCTCTGTTCCTCTTTCTATTTCACTACATTCTCCGTTGCTTCTCCCTCGTTCGCCTACACGAAGTGATTTCAATCACACATTCCATATTCATTGTGTATATTCCTATTGTGTCATCGTGTTTTCTCTTCTATTAGTTAAAAGCAGTCAAACTGAATTTAGAAAAAAATGAATTTTCTTTCCTAAATTTATTTCATTTCCATGGGTATTTATACATAATATCCAAGCAGATGTCTAACAATATAGTAGATATTATTATCACTACCTGTACAGATTATCGATAAGTTTAACAAATATACACGGTGTCCAGGTCAGCACACATTTGAATGTAAAATTTGCCGTTCTTTCGATTGCCAATGAAAAAAATAGGGGTTTCCATTTGAAAAAAAAAGTTGACCTTGATTTGACCTTGAAGGTCATCGCCAAGGTCAAA
>JAYJLV010000011.1:25291641-25306297 GCA_036873485.1 Torymus texanus | reverse complement strand
TTTCAAATTCTTATTTCAAGGTGGTACTATATACGCTGTGGCAGTAAAGTAATGAAATATTTATAAGATTGGAAGCGCGCGCGCGCGAGAGAGAGAGAGAGAGAGAGAGAGAGAGAGAGAGAGAGAGAGAGAGAGAGAGAGAGAGAGAGCGACTATCGCATTAGCGTTGGGTCACGTTACTCCCTACGTCGTCTTCAGTTCTATCTCTCTTTCTTTCTTCCCCCTTCTTCATCTTCGTTAATCTTCGCGTCGGAACAGTCGCGTATACACTTACTCGGAGAGGTATACGCGTCGCGAAAAAAAGGCAACAGCTAGGTTACAGAGGGAAAAGCGATAGTCGCGTGCTTCCGGGCGACAGGTGCGATGCGCCGGCGCTTTTGCTCCTCGTATATATATGTATGTTGTCTCGAATCGGCCATGACGCGCTTCTTCTTCTTCTTCTTATGCCGTATATATACTTACTCGTCACACGCCTCGCGGTCGGAAAGGAATACACGTTAGTGCAGTAGCAACGGCATCAGCAGCAATGTATATAGGTATATAATGGCGCTAGAGGGCAATTTTATGCCGGCGTGATGTGAAGCTCCGCGGAAGGAGAAAGAACGAGCACGAGAGAGAGAGAGAGAGAGAGAGAGAAAGAGGGGTTAATGACGAGTTTTTGTATGATTTATCGGAGGTGCAGTATAGTGCTATTAAGCGCGATGGAGGTGGTCCAGTATATACGCGCGGTAGGGAAGGCCGGCTTTTAAGGGCAAAAGTGATAATTTGAGATTTAATTGGACTTTGGCTTGCCAACCATTGCCGCATTGCAGATTTTATAGTGCAAATACTTTTGCCGTCTTCGGTAATACCGGCTCTGCATGGTGATGTTAAACTTTACAACGTACACTTGGGCTCTGCTGTTACGCGACTTTACAACCAAAGGTATTTTAATAATAAAAAAAATGAATCATTTGATTGTGTGTAGTAACATTATTAATTATAAAATTACGTCTATTGACACTGAAAAATATGCGACTATATGCCGTAGACGACGTTGCATTAGGAAAGTCTTCAAAGTTTACTATGACCATCATGAAAAGCTATTCATCATTTCCCATAGTTTAAACATGCCGTATTTTATAGTCCGAGCAAAGCATGACTTGGCGCATAAAGATTTTAAATCACAAAGCTGTCCATCAGAATTCACGGGGCAAGCAGTTTTTTTATTTACATTAGTTACGACTAGACGACAGGTATACCTATAAAATAATATTTAGAAATATATGAAATAAGAAACTTTCAAAATTAAAACATTAACCAAAGTTGTACTTAAATTTATATACAGATATTGTCTGCTTTTAAATACTTGAAATCTAAATGGCCATTCGCATCGTAAAAGAATAATTATATATAGATAATGTGCCGTTAATATTAATTGATTTTAGAATGATCGTTCAAGATTTATCGACATATCATATATACTATCGCTATATATATTTATTACCTATACGTAATGGCAAAGAAAATTTTGAAATAATCTAACTTTAACAAAAATATTTTATCAACATTTATACTACCAAATTTTCACCTAGAACCCTGAAAACGAAACCAGCGTTACATACACATAATCAAATATTGTTCTTGCAATTAAAAGATCAACTGCAACTCGCACTAAAATGGAAACATACGCGGAACTCGCGTTCGCGACGACTGAGGAGCCATGCGCATATACATACACGTTTGAAAACTAAATTCGCCAAATGATAAACCTCATAAACTCGATTGCAAAACGCGCGGAGAAACATCAACAAACGTGAAAAGTTACGTATATATATTCGAGCATACAACATATATAAATACCGGGAAGCTTGGCCGCACGTCGGCGCTCCTCTGCTCCGCTCCGATTTTCGCAAACTTCATTTCGCAACGGCGCTCGTCGAAACAATCAGACTTGCGAGTGGAACACGCGTGCGCTTACTTGCCTGAGATCCGCGACCTCGTATATAGGTACTTACACACACGTATTATAACCTCCGCATACCTCTCGCACGTATACGTATACATCCGAGGCGGTCGTAGCGCACACGTTCTCTCATACTTTATCATTTTATTTCCCATCCGGCCATACACACACATATATATATATATATATATATATATATACACACCTGCGATTACGCTCTCGCGTTTGAATTCAAGCACACGCTTGCGCGAGCTCTCGCACGGCCTTTTCCCAGAAAAGAGCAACACAGCCTGGCTTCTATATACCATCGTACAGCTCAACCGAGCGAGCGAATGCTTAGCTCTTGGCTGCGTGTGTATATGTGCGCGCGCGAGCGTTGAACTTCGCCGCGAGAGAAGAGGGAGAGTTCAGAACGATTCGGTCATCGCGCGGTGTTTGCCGGGTGGTTCTAGAGGAGAGCTGAGAGCTCTATACACGGCACCAAGACAAGTGTGTTTGTGTGTGTGTGTGTGTGTGTGTGTGTGTGTGTAAGTACGAGTGTATACGGTTATAAAGCCAAGCGATCTTTTAGGAGTGGAGCGCTCTCTGTTCTTGCGATCATGCCGATGCGGAGATCGTATGCGTGGGACGGTGTGACGCAAGATGTCTGATTGCTGGTTATACGGCATTGACCTATCTATCGGTATACTGTGATTCGCGTGTTGCTTTGGTTTCGATTTGCTTCTTTTTTTTTTATACGAATGCTTTGGTGGCTGACGCATGCGAGATCGACATTCTAATGTCAATATCTTGGACAGTCGATCAAACTGTAATATTCTTTACGATGTTTCCCTGCCAGTTATGTATACTTGTGTGTACGTAATATAAGTTTGTGTCATTGACCGAATTTTTGAGATGTCTTTTTAGTGAATCATTTCAATAACATGATTTTTATTTCAACGAATTATAAAATCATAATAAAGCATTGAAACAAATATTTAAAAAAATCAAGTTCATTGTGGTAAGTGTAGTCAATTTTTCTCTGGTAAGTATATAAAAAAAAGGAAATAGAGCTTTGATTTATAAAATACTTATTACTAGGTAATTCAAATCGATCTCTGCATAGTTTTTTTTATGGGTATTAACAAACCGTATTGGATTTTAAAAACTATTTTTCAAAGCACAGTACTCTACCACTCCTAAAACAATATTTTTTTAAACATCTAAAATTTACAGGCCTTCTTAAGAAATTAAATGATTACCGTTAAAATACAAACCGCATCTATCATATTGTAACGGAAGCTGCCCGATTGCCCCTCCTTTGTCTCCGCGTGTCCTCCATTTTTTTTTCCGAAGCTCGTTCCACTTCCGCAATTCTCCACGGAGACTTGAATTGTCTCTTTCAACGCCTTTTTGCGTTTACTTTTTTTTCTTCTTTCGTAGCTCTCTTTTTCTCGTTCTCTTTCTCGGTCTCTGCCTCTTCTACTCACTCAACTGGAAGATCTTTTTTAGCCAGATGGCAGTTTTTATTCTCTTTCTTATTTATGATTTTCGAACCGTTTGAAGCTGCGCGAAAGAAACCAGAAGCCGCAGTAGATCTGGCTACAGCTAAAAAAAATAATAAAAAATGTTACTACTTGTCAAATGTAGGTTATTATTTCTTTCCCGAACATTCTTTTGTCCTGTTTTACAAGTGCTAAAACTAAATATTGGTATATAATGCGCATTATTGTTAATTTATGTTCTGTGTCTTGTATTATTTTATCATAATGAAATTAGTGTGGATTTAATACATTTTCAACTATTAAAAAATATTTTATTCAATTATTAATTAAATTCTAATAAAAAAATTACTGGTTATAATCATATTACTAATTTGTTTGAAAATAATTAAAAATCAAATTCTTCAATGTCTAATAGTGCTACTTATTCGAATCTGCAAGAAGAATAAAAAGGCACATCCACCTTTCGCACAGCGTTCAGCGCGGCGCGCCGTTTCTCTAATTAACTAGCAGCGTAATTGTCACTCCGTACCGCCACGATTTCGTGCATGTGCGCACGCGAGTAAAGAAAGGTGCTCAGAAAACAACTGCAAACCTGCAGGCAGGCGCACATGCAGTAGCGATAAAAGAAATCATTTCACTCACCTCTCTCACATACGCGCATGTGTATATATATATGTGTGTGTATGTGTATGTTGGTCCGTATGTGTGACAAGGCTTCGGACGAGTGTGTTTAATGTTCCAGCCGATAGCCGGGCAATGTTCGACAATGCGCTTTTATGCCTTCTCTCTCTCTCTCTCCTCCCCTTCTCCCCCACTCACACTCGCTCTTTCTCCTTCTCGTGCAACGGCTTATCGCGATTATTCGCCTGTGCAGCGCTGCTCGGCTCGCCTAGGATTTATCGGGAGTGTGCATTTTCTCTCTCTCTCTCTTTCTCTACCTCTCCTCCGAGTCCCACTTTCTCGGCACGGGCAAAAATTTACCCTCGGACGGGGAGCTCGTAAAATTCGCGAGAACGAGCAAAAGAAAAAAAGCGCAGGATTTATGAATTCGGAAAACTCGCAAGTGGAAAATCGCGCGGTCGATGTTCCGTTAATCCGTGTTTACGATGGGCTTGAGGGGCGAAGAAACCACAGACGAGGATCAATTAAAAGGTGTTTGCAAGAGTATCGTATACTTGCCTCACGGAGTTCGCTTCCAGGTAATCCGTGCTTTCTTTAGAATAATCTTGAAGAAAGACGATTAACTTTACAATCGCTTTTAGACTTTACACTCGTATTCTTTTTCCGAAAAAACAAACTTTTACAACGCATAAGATATTGATTTCAATTATCGCAATAAACTATACATTTTTCAACCTACATTGTGGTTTTTTCATTTCTTGCACTTCATCAGTTTCACCTTCCATAATTTACCTTTAGAGTATCTCCATGATTTTAGAAAGAATCCGTTATTTCTCAATAATTGTTGTTGTGAGGTAGCCGGACGCTGTGTATGACACGGGAGTTCCACGGGTCTGTTAATATTCCCCCGTGAATTCTTCCAGTGCCATTGACAGAATCCAAGCTAAATTTTCTTCTTTTTCTGGAACATTTTCCTCTTGTCGACTACGTTGTATTGTCATTCGATTTTAAAAGACAATACATTACAAAATTTATCTTGTATACATCAATCCTTTGACATTTTCTTACCAATTCTTGATTGTTTATTGTTTAGTCTTAATAATAACATATTGAATTTGTAAAACTATATAATTAGATTATAACACTAGCCTTATGAATAATACATCACCTAATAATTAACTCTACCGATGTATAATTAATAAACTACGATGACGGTAACAATAGAAAGTTATTACTTCAATACTTATTTGATAGATGATTGAATCGCATTAATTATAAAATATAACGCCATTATACAAATTTAAATTCACAGAATTTTTGTACGGTTACTTAATAGTATGCGTTAAAGCGAAAACGACGACTTGTACAAATTAAAAAAGACGCCGTAAAAATTCAAATGCGTGCGAAATTCCTTTATCCGTTGATCGCAGTATATAAAAAAATTCTACATAATTTTAGAAATTCACCTGTTTGCCAAGGCCTTGCGCGACGCACTACAGTTTTGGGCAATCATTCCAATTACCTCGTCAAATGAAGAACTCATTTTTTTTTATATAAAACACGCATTCACAGGCTTCCGCAACGGAAATAATTAAAATAATCACCCAAAACGGCGCATCGCGCAATGTCAACGCTATATAATAACGCCGCTGTAAAAATCTTTGGGAGTTAAGGCGCACATACCAGCAAGCATCGACAAGGTACGCACAATTCGCACGATTACCGACCTCGTTACGCGCCTCTCTTCGTTCGCACATTAATTAAGGAAACCACGAGGTGAATCCTCTCAAATGAAGCGATAGCTCTACACATACACACGCGTATACGCGTGCTCTTATCCGAAAATCTCAAGATAACGGATAAGAAGAGTGGCTTCCTCACCTTCTGCCTCGGCCTCCTCCCTGTTGAGATCGGCCGAGATAGCCGGAGCGGAGAATTTAGAAAAATATTACGGGCGCACGAAATGAAGAAGTTACTCTTGGCTATACGTGTATAACAACGGAGTGCGGCGAGAGATGAGAGAAAACGAGAGAAAGAAGCCAGCCTCTCTGGTGATGGACGAAGTGGAAATTTCTCATGGGCAGCCACGCCAGTCACTGAGGAATGCGCGCGCGCGCGCGTCTCTCTATCTCCCGACGCGACTGATTGCGGGGTTGAAGCAAAAGAGAGAGAGAGAGAAAGAGAGAGAGAGAGAGGGCGAGAAGAAAAAGAAGAAAAGGAAAAATGACAGGAAAGGAGGGGAGGAAAGGGATAAAAAGAGTATTAGCGGTGAATGGAAGAGAGAGAGAGGGAGAGAGGGAGAGAAAGAATGAGAGAAGCGGATAAATGGTGCAGTTGAAGGATTTCTGGTTATAACTCTTCCGGTGTTACGTGTTTTGTGTGAAGTGTCTCTCGCCCGCGGTAGTTTTTCACTTCGCCGGATGATCCTTGAAGGCGTAAGCGCGCGTGTACCGAAAGGGCCGAGACTGCGCCGCGCGTATAATGGGTATTGAGATTCGAAGGAAGAGATTCTCTCTCTCTCGCATCGGCATTTTTATTTATGGTCCGGCCCACGAGATTTTACGATGATTGTTGTACAGATTTTCAGGTGCGCGGCACGTGGCATATATAGATATATACCTTCCGAGGCTGAAGTCGAAATGAATGATGGCACGAAAACACTGACGGTGAAAAATGTTCATTTGCTCCGGGCAACAGTTTTCTCTAACTTCATATTAATGATAGTAGTCGAAGACAAATGCAATTGAAGTGGCCTCACGTGCCTCCACACTAAGCTCGAAATCAAAGGGAATGTACGTACATTGTAGAGTCACAGCGCGTTGCGGCGTCACGCTTCGGTGATTCTAAAGCTCGGTATGGAATGAACTGCGTCGACGCGTCGTCATCGAAAATGAAGAATCGCTCGTACCGAAGCCCCAAGGAATTCCAACAAGCCTCAGTGCAAAAATCGCGAGGGGAAGAGGAAAAAGAAGATTTGCCGCGCTTGCGACATCCTTCTATATACTTTATATATACCCTCCCGCGGCTTTCTTTTCCGCTCGCTTCGCCAGCAGCTTTTCTCCTTCTTCTCTCCCTTTCCGCTCTCTCTCTCTCTCTCTCGGTTCCAGATCGGCGATTCCCTCTCACTGAGAATGCGACTCTATTTTTGCCCTACGCGATTCGTTCTCGAAGGCCCGCCCGACGATTTTCAACATCCTGCCGGTGAGAGACCACCTTCGCGCCGCAACATCTCGCGTTTTTCTGTGTAGTCTATCGATTTTCTTTCTTCCCATCGATGTTTCCACCTCGGGACGTGCATTTTTCTAGGTGATGCCTTTTTTACGATGCCACGGTAGAGAGAGAGAGAGAGAGAAAGAGAAAGAAAGAGAGAGAGGAACCTTTTCGCGCTTTTTCTCCGACCGAGCGGAGGCAAGAAATTCGTTAGAGAAACTAATTTACTTTTTTCCCATGCACCGATGGCGGCCTCTAAGGTATTCTCAGAAACTTTTCTTACCAATCGACAATCTTTATTACCAGTGTTATATGAATTTTTTATTAAATGATAATTTGTGAAATTTTTTAGGTCGATTAAGAAAATTACGAATAACTTTATTGAATTTTTTCTTCAAGTAGTTTACAGACTTTGGAAGTTGATTACGTGAAAACATCAGTAGGTATCAAAATACTACGACATAAAACAAAATAAAAAAATTAAAATGATAAACAACAATGTATTCGACGCGTGACGACCAGAGAGAGAGAGAGAGAGAGAGTGAGAGAGAGCGCGCGCGTCCGGCGATTCAGAAATAGAAAACGTGGTAGCGCGAGGCTAAAAATACACGCGCTCGTCGTAGAGATTGGAATAAGGGATGGACGGATGGAGGAGCAGAAGGAGGAGGATGATGATGAGATCGCAGAAAACCTGTTTAAAGAGTTACGAGGCCGGCATGCGCCGCCGCCGCCGCGCTAGGCGGACTTTAAAAGTGCGCTCCTCCACTTTTCGACCTTCGCTCCCTCCCTCCCCTTCTATATCTCGCGCTCTCGCTCTCTTTTATACTCTGTCTCACCGACAGGGCCCACGCGACTATTTTACATATATATTCATGCACGAAACACCTACATTAGACAGAGCAAAGCGCAGAACGAATATATAGGATATGTACATAACGTAATCGCGGTCTTCGTTCTATTTGACGGAATCCTTCTTTTGAAACTGACTGAATTTACATTGTTTCATTTTGTTACGGTATATAATTGTTCGTCTGCGCTAATGATATAAAGTGAAAAATGATGATTCGTAGAATTAAAGGAGGGTATCAAATATATTTTTATATATAAAGAACATGGTGTTAACATTAATATCTACACGGTTTGTAATGGCCTCGACATTTTCAGCTAATTTTCATACATTTATTGTACAGCTAGAAAAGTATTATACAGAACCGAAAATTACAGTGATTAAAAGGGTCTACTCTTACGTTCTGTCCCATACGTTCCCTATAATTTCCAACCTTTCTTCTACTTCCTCCGACTTTTCCAACAAAAAAAAAACTACTCCCTTTTGAAAAAAAAAAACAAAAACGCACCGCCGATCGACTGAACAAAGAAATGTTGAAGCGAATCCCCACCAAACAACACTCGAACAACCATCGATTAACTCTTTCTCTCTCTCCCACTTCGATTAAGACGCGCGCTCTCTCTCTCTCTCTTACTCTCTGTACAGAAATCGGTACTTCGCCACGGCCTCGCTCCTTGTAATCGATTATTCCGGAATCGAGCGGGCGCGCGCGCGAGCGCTTAAGCGTGGGAAGAGGCGCGCGCGTGCGAGCGCAAGAGGAAAAAGCCTCCGGATTTTTCGACTCTGTGCAATAAGAAACGGGTCTATTAAAGATAGAGGAACGAGGAGCGATATCGTAAGGCGAGGGAAAGAAGGAGAGACAGGAGGATGGACGGCCGCGAGCTTGTAGAAGAAAACAAAGGAACAGTTAGCCGTGTTGCGGTTTCGTTGCGGAGTTATTTAATTTGTTGAATGCTTACTGAAAAAGAGCGAGGCGGCTTGAGTCTGCGCGTTACTGCGAGCAAGAAGCGCCGAGTTTGTAATCGCCTTGTCTCGTATATATACGTGTGTTGGACATTTTCAAGATTAAAAACTTTTCTACCGCATTTAACTGACAAAGTTCGTAAATATGAATCTTTGGGTCTACAATAATATATGCATTTCAGTAATATTTCGTAAAGTACAAGAGAACGGCTTCGAAGGTTAGTGCCATTGTGTAGAGTCTAACTTGTATAATATATAACCCATATAACAGTTCTAATGGAAAAATTCATTTATAATACATTAGTTTCATTACACTCACTTGCATTCTAACGTTTCAATAACAATCTGAAAAATTGTGAAACCTCATAGCAGACTGTGGGTATAAAGAACGAACAAAGTATACGTTTGACCTTATCTTAATACTTTTGATACTTTTCTCTCATGTTCTCATACTACGAATTAAAAGCAAACAGCTCTTACCTCCATAAAAACCCGATCCTCACAGATAATAATTAAAAGACTCCAAAAAATCTGCAACCCCATATAGAAACCTTCCACGTTTCATCTTGATCTCTCACTCCCACTCTCTCTTCCATTCCCACTGCTCTTGGCAGATTTTCTGCTCCCGCGCTCTGCACATAACCCGCACGCTGCACTCGCGGTATATATATATATATATATATATATACACACACACACACACACGATAAACAAAGAAACGTAGCCAAGGAAGAGAAAGAGAGGAGAAAAAGGGCAATTTCGCGCGTCACGTCGATTCTTCTACAATCGTCGCTGATTGCCACTCACTCGAGCGCTCCACGCGAAAAATGACGCAGATCGATCAACCGACGAATCGAGTGACAACGTGAGAAATGACTGCGCAGCGTTGATTTTTTTCGTTTTACTGCGGTACGAGCTTTTTAATAAACACCGCTCGTGTACTCGCCGTGTGAAAGATTGCGGGTGCATGAGCAAAAACGCCAAACGCGTGGATATACAAAGCGAACAGATGTATATATATATATGTGTGTGTGTGTATGTGTACACGTAAGTATACGGACGGGAGCATGACGGAGGCGCGATTTCACGCGACGTTCTGGCGCAACGATCGTCGCTGCGGCGTTTTCTCGCGTAAGCAACTTTCGGCGAGGTGAGAAAAAAGGAACGAGATCGGTTGAGAAGCGAAGGAGAGGAGTGATGTAGAACGACTTTTGGTGGCTTGATGTATGTTGAGGTTGCTCATGTTGGCGGTGGTTCGACAATGAAACGCGCGCGTTGGGATAACGGCAGCATGCTTGTAATGATAATGGTGATGCTTTACCAAGAAAAGGTATTGGAGCGAGATTAAAAACATTATTTATACGCGTGCAATATTTCGAATGTATCTAATACAAACAAAACTATATTATATACAGACTTTTTAATAATTACAGGATGTTAAGTTCTGTACAAAATGCAAGATATTTTTTTATGAAATTGGCTAATAATGGTTAAGTAGGTGAATCAAAGTCATCGTTTAGTCGCAGCGCATATATAAGATGATCATGAGATAGACAAGTTAATCTTCCGGAAGAAATTCAGTGACTTCAATAAACCTTAATTGCGCTTAATCGAATAATCGCGTGCATTATGTCGTAGTACGTTTACATCAAGTGTTCGCGATCATGATAAAGAAGTAAACAGTGCATCTAAAAGTGCGCTACGAGGCAACGCTGGGGAAAAGCTTGAGCGTATATATATACAAACCTGAAGACACCTCGGCATGGTTCAGTCGCATTTCCAAAGAATAGAAGACACGAACTCGAGCGCGAAACCCTTTGCTTATATACTCTGGCCCTCTATATGTGTATATATGTATATGTACGTGCGATCTTAGAGCGCGGGGGAACGGAAGAAACAAGGCGCAGATAGAGAAAACAATAAAATAGCCGGCGGTGCGCACGTACGTATATATGTATATATATATACATCCTTCTCTCTACCTCTCTCTCTCCCTCTCTCCCCTTTTCGCGGAAGATATCCGATAGCGCGCGCCGCGTGACTTTCGAAATCTTCCCGGGGCACACGAGGTGGAATTATTGCCGGCGGAGTCGTGAGAATCGAGAGGCGACCAACCGCGCGGGCGCACGGCGACGACGCGGATCCGCGCCCGCGAGTTAAAAGGGGCAAAGAGGAGGCGGAGGAGATGTAGAGAAGGAGGAGAGAGAGAGAGAGAGAGAGAGAGAGAGAGGAAGAGAGAGAAAAGGGTTTGGGAGGCCAATGACAAAATGATGATTGGAGATAGCCAAGTGATTTTTCCGAGGGGCGCCTTTTTGTGCCATGATGACGAGCCCGATGGCTTGGAAAGGGATATTTGTTACGGTGATTTATTGTGCTCGCGCATGACCCGAGGATTGATTGATAAAGTCGCTAAGGCTCAAAGTGAATTAAAAGAAGAGGCTTTTCATTACAATTTTCTTATAACGGAGGTACGTTTACAGTTATATAAACTTTTCATTATCGAACTTATTCAAGTTGAATTCTATTGTCGAATCTATGCACTAATGTTACGATTTCGAATTGATCGTGGTATGAAAAGTCAATGCATATTAAATAATGAATCTGTTTAATTAAACATCATTACTTGGACTTGAATCATGTGGATGGAAACTATTTTAATAGGTCGGATGTTTGAATCTGTAATTTGAAAAACAGTTATTCAGATCTATAAATATCTCCAGTATATAATTCATAAGATGGTATGATAAATCAGGAAATAATCAATCAATCTCTTGAAAACTCAAAAATAACAAATGTTAATAGTAGTAGTAGTAGTATGAGTTATCTGTAAGTAGTACAGGTTTGATCACAATCAATTCTTTTACAATTTATTATTGATAATTTATCGAAATGTAGCTATAGCAGTATAAGATCAAGCAATTTTTTTTTTGTTCTAGAATTTTTCAGACTATGGAAACCTTGTGTCATAACTGCAAGGTTCAGATATAAAAAGAAACGGAATTATGTGAAAAAGTTCAAGTCACGATTCTGAATTTCTGAGAAACTTCTTTCGTAGGGATTTTTTCTCAACAAAATCTAACTCAAAGATGACGAATGCTCATTTTATCCATTTAAGTAGCGCAAGCTAATAATATTGTGCAATAAAAAGAAACTAAGAGTATTCACCATACTTGAAGTATAGCAGAATAAATATTACCTGTTAATAATAGGTCTAAACAAATTATTACCGTCATAAAATCTACAACTGCATTTTTTTATGAACAGGTAATATATTTATAACTGACAATACAGTTTCGTACTCGAACAAATAATAAAATTGCATTATAACTGAAGACTGATAAACAAACTATGAACATTTAAGAAGAATCTATTACTGCCCGCACATATTTTCCGGAATACTAATATTATTTTCATAAACATTAATTATTAATTTAAAATGCATGAATCTCATTAAATTAAACCAAGTTCTATAATAAATAACCTTCATGTATCAATATTTATAAATAAAAAAATAATAAATTAATTTTCATTGAAGTTTGTAAACAATGTGAATGACACGGTTTAGTAAAATTTTACAGCGCATAAAAACGATAATATTTTAAAATGATACAACCACTAAGATATTTATTACGAAACGAATAAAAGACTCCTAAACTGTTTTTACGATGTTTATGATTTTAAGGTAAATTAACTGACAAATACTTTTACAGTACATAAATAAAATGTGAATGAACTTTGAGTGAAATCTATTTACAGCACATTGTTTTTGTTCAAGCAACTGCTGTCAAAACACAACGAAGAAACGGAAACTAGAAAGTGAGTCGAAAAATGACTGTGATTTTATCATCCATTAAAATTAATACTTCCTCCCATTGTTTTTTCTAAAACTCTACTCAAAAATTCAGGGAAGAAAACGCGGAAGTCTTGCGACACGAACTTTTTTAAAGACATACGAGCCAATCCCTATACTTTTTCTCCACTTTAAATTTCCTTCCTATATATATATATATATATAGTTATAAAAGAGCAAGGAATACCTTTATCAACCGAATTTCTGGGGAATCGCACGCACCCTCGTGTCTCGCGCGCGATAAATAATTCTAATAGAAGCGCACGCGGCTACTACCTCCGCAATTTCCTTCGTGCGCGCATTTCCTCCTCCTCCGCGTAAACCACAATTGCATTTCTATGGCGCGGTGCGCAAAAACCACTCTCTCGTAACGAGTCGTTAAACTTCGCGGCGCGGAACGATTCTCATGGCAACCCCTGCGGCCTCTCTCTCTCTCTCTCCCTATTGCGTTTTTTTTATCTTTCCTCTCCGTTTCCACGGGAAAAGTCATAGAAAGAGAGCTTTTCCGTAGGCTGCCCTCGTTGATGACTTAATGCTAAGCGAAATGTCGACGTTAAAAGCCCGTCTCGAGTGCGGAGAAATGGACTGGCCCCCCTGGTTGGAGTGCTGTTCACTCGGGGGTTTTCAGGTAATGAGAATTTTTCGCGTATACACTAAGACACGAGTGGAAGTATTGGTATCAACTTGTTATTGTCATGAAGAGTCAATGCAATGTTTAATTTGGTTATGGAATTTTTCACTCCTATGTGCGGACAAGGTTTCGAAGAGTTGCAATTATAACATCCCCGTCGTTTATTAGGACCGGCATGCGAATGTAAATAGAGCGGTGTGAACAATTATTATGAATTTTGTAATGCAAATGGAATTGCTGTAGGCATGAGTTATGTTAAAAATAAATGCAATCAATGGAGGAAATATATGGTTCCAGTATAAAATCAACCGATTTGTTTATTTACGCTACAAATTTATAATCCCCATTCTCCGTATTGCAGTTAAATGAAATAATTAATATCAATGATAGCAAGCCATGAATTACCCGAGAAATGTATTAAATGAATTTATAAGGCAAGTGCTTCATTTGAGACCATTAGAAATCTGATACTTGTATCAATTCTGAAATGACTCGGATAATTCAGAGCCGGCCATTCATTTATTTGCACATACACCGGGTGTATATTTCTATTTCGCATGCTGTTTCACGCATCACTTAACAAGCCGATTAATGAGCATTTATAAAAGTAATTTAAAACAGTTGAGCGTCTTAGCTGCTGCCGTACGTTAAATATTTGTTTTCCGCTTATACTCGTTTATTTTAAAATGCAAATGTGTAATGAAAACTTTTGTGGGTAATGCTATTCCGCTGCAATAGATAAGCCGTTATACAAGATATAAATAAACTATTTTATCTATTACGTAAAATAATTTAAATGCAAGGATATGCGTTTCAATGCTTGCGTTGAAAATAATTTTATTCCTCTATTGGAATTATTAAATTCTTGCCGGGAATAGTATGTACTATTGCGGAAGAAAATACTTTACAACTAATTGTCTTACTCTGTATTTCCCACTACAGCTAATCTATCAGGATAATTTTATACCCAAATTATATTAAAATAAGCCGTCAATATACTCCTCGAGTTCGAAATCCTCTTGTACAGTGGTTACATACAAAATCGTACATCGATGTCCATCGTAAAATATAATAAAACCAATTTACCTCAAGTTCAATTACCCAT
>JAYJLV010000011.1:25262744-25291541 GCA_036873485.1 Torymus texanus | reverse complement strand
ATTTATTATCAACTTGACCGAGGCGAGCAACAGCGGCAGCAACGAATGCTTTATTACGACACGGCACAAGTTCCTTCGTGTTTCTCCTACATTAAACGCGCGTCCGCACGTATATATCGCTACTCGCGCTAAATCGTTTTAGGCGGCCGGTACATATCGGCCGTAATGACGTTTTTCCTCGACTCGTAGTGCCCGCGCGGCCGCAATCGCACGCTTTCAGCCTTCGCACGAAGCCGATATACAACTGCACTCTCTTTCTCTCTCTCTCTTGCTGGTTTATACATGTATATATATATACGCGTGTATACGGCGAAGCGATGCGAAACCGCAGCGTGCGCGCGAGCGCTCGGAAACGCGAAAAAATTGCGCTCGAATTCCTCGCCGGCGGGGCTCTCCGAAAGCCGCAGGGATTTTTACTGCCGTGGGATTCCGCCCGCGCGATTTCTCGTACCGATGCGTGTATAGAGGTATATTATGCGGCTGCAAAGCCATAGTGCGCGACGCTCTCGAGCGATCATTGTTATTCGGCGGGAGAGTCGCACGTGCAGTTGTAAAAATGTTATGACTCGTACGAACAATATACTTAGATAACGAGTTGTAGCGCACCCGCACTCGATGCTTCTGACATTGTAAATGTGTATAGCTCTCTCTCTCTATTTTTGTATTTTTATATATAATAATTCTCTAAGCTTTTATACTTGCGGCGAATCGCGATGATTATCAGCGTCTCTTATAACGCATTGAGAAACCAGGTTAATTGCGTATATTTGTTAATTTGTTAACTATATGATAGGGTTGAAATTAGCTTGGAAAAACTCTGTATCGTATTATCGCAAACGAATTGCATGAAAATCTCGTTTAGAAAACAAAACAAAAAATCTAACGTATTAATCAAAACGATAAAGTTTCGAAGTTTTATTTAAAGCCGTCACAAGTTTTATTGTGCTGCGACCGAGAGTTTTATCTTATTTCGAATGATTAACAGGCTGCACGCTAATTTTAAACCGGTTATTTTTAACTCAAAAGTTCACGAGTGACGAGCGAGTTTACAAGAGTGAACCGCAAGATTTTCATTTCGAAAAAAAATATCACGCGCACGTATATACGTTATATACCACATCCTTCGCATACTATCTACCCGGGCGAATTATCAATTGAAAAGTAAATTCTCTCCCGTCGCTTTATTGTCGTCGTGCGACAAACAAACGCGACTGAATTCCTCAGAAGCGCGCGTGCGCTCGCATTGCGCATATACCACATACCTTCGTTTGATACCTGATATTCAGTTTGTCTCCATCTCTCTTTCTCTCCCTCCTCTTTTTCTTTCCTCTGTCGTCGTCTTATCTGGTATCTTCTGAATAGATCTCTGATAAGGACTGCAACGATCAATGAAGACCAACCGGTGCGTGTGGCGATGCTTCCGCCGGTATAGACGAAAAAAGCAAAGGTGCAGAGTATATGGCGCGTGTGTGTACGTATAACGGAACGTGGTGCGGACGAAACAAAAGAAGCGAGCCATCAAGAGTCGAGTGCGCTCTTATGCAACTGCCGTATGGGTGTGTATGTGTGTGTATGTGTATGTGTGTGTGTGTGTATATATATATATATATATATATATATATATGCGCGTGCATAAGTGCGCGGCAGGCGGTTATATATCCTTGCGCGCACATACGCACGCGCATGCAACACGTGTCACCGGAGTGGGATTTTTCGCGACCAGTGTAGCTTCGGTCGAGGAAAATTTCCGCCTGCCGAAAAATTATATAGAATTGCGTTTGATAAAGGAATTTTATAAACTATTAACGAGTATCATGGAATTTGTAAGATAGTATAAATTACTTAGATCGATGTGACTCAAAATCAAAAAGTTTGAGTGGAAAAATTTCAAGGAAAAAAGAATTGATTTGTGACCTCCGCACGTATGCTATAAATAAGTAATATAATAACTGAGCATTCAATCGAGTTAATAAAGTTACTGTACATTATTGTATCAGTTTAATTAATTTTTTATAAATAAATGCGTTAATTTTGAAAGTGGTGTATGAAAACTACACGAAACAATTATATGAAGTGAATCATTAAAAAAAAAAAATAATAATATCAATAATCTAACACCTATATAAGTTGGCAAATTACCTTGATAGCTTTGAACGAAATCACCGAATGGAGGACACGAAAATCCCCGTTGAACAGCGGCAGTCGTAATATTTCACTGAGATCGGCTTGTAAAACCTCGTTTCCGGTATGAATAGAGAAAGGAGTCGGATAATTTACAAGGATGAAAGCGAGGAAAGAGAGAAAAAAAGCAATGAAGAATAAAAGAAAGGGGAGAGAACGCACGGGAATGCAGACACTCGGTGTGCGTGTTTTGAAATGCAAATCCACCGATTTCGACAAATCGCGAGTGTGCGCCGTGCCGCTCGCGTGGTGTATGTGTGTGCGTGTGTGTGACGTAACGGCACGTTTTCTTCCTCTGCTCCTTCACGAGTGTATATGGATATATATATATATATATACACACACGCATGCATATACATATATAGATATGCAGAGGTGCACGAGGCGAAAGAAAGGACGCGCACAAAGAGAAAGAAGCGGCGATGTGAAAAAGTTGTCGAATGTGCAGAAGGCGAAGGGCGAGAGTATATATAGTCGGACTGTACAATAGGTGAAACACGAATGGTATACACGTATTAGTATATATCGAAAGAGAGAAAAAAAAAGAAGCAAGACGCGCGCACCGGGCCAGTCCACACTCTGATGCGTGTATGTGTGTGCGTGTGAGTCGTAGTCCTGAGCGTGTGAGTCCCGGGACGACCGGTTGCTCGAAGTGACGTGAGTGAACTAAAGCTGCGGGCTGCCAGGTAACACCAGGTAAACTCGACTCACCGCTGCGCGCCGCTCTCGAGCCGCCGACGCCGTCGCTGCCGCCGCCGCAGCAGCAACCTGTGCGCCAGAAGAGAGAGAGAACGCAACCGCCGGCTGCCGACCATGAGTCCGGCGCGCGGGAGAGAGAGGGAGAGGTACGGATCTACCTGCGCGAAGGAAACGGGAGAAGGAGGAGAGAGAAAGAGAGAGAGAAAGACAAGGGACGAGGTATAGGAACCAGAGAGAGAGGGAGGGAGGAGGAGGAGGATGATAGAAAGAGAATTAGAAAAGAATGCAAGAGTAAGAGAGAAAGAGAGAGAGAGAGAGAGAGAGAGAGAGGGGGAAAGGGGCAGAGCGGCAGGAGAGGGAATAATAAGGATGATAAAGACTTGAAGAGCGAGCGCAGGATACGCTGAAAAATTACGAACGAGAAAGAAAGAGAGAGAGAGAGGATGATGAGTACGAAGTGGGAGAAGGGAAAAGCCTGAGCACAGGTGGGAGAGAGAGAGAGAACGAAGAGAAGGAGGAGGAAGGGGAAGTTGAGAGACAAAGAGAGAGAGAGAGAGAGAGAGAGAGAGAGAGGCGGTCGAGAGTCTCTCTTTCCACCGGTGTAGTGTGTACCTGTGTGTGACTCAGCTCTTGGAATGAGCGAATAGGCCACGGCGGCCGCCGGCCGCGAGGAGAGCAGCAACAGCAGCAACGCGGCGCATGTATACAGCAAAAGTTACGCCGCGCGCGCGCGCGCCGTCTTTCTCTGCACGCGCACCGCAAAGTACACGGGGTGCTCGCGATGAAAAGGATACACGTGTATATATGAACCATCGTCTCGCGCCTCGTATCTATATATATTCGCTATTGGAGAGCGTGGAAAATTTGAGAGAAAAGCTTTACATTATGGTTCCAAAAGATTCCTAATATGGTGTGGGTTTGGAGTTTTTTAAGAGCACGAGGAAAAAGAAAAGAGACGAGAGCTCGTGTGGCGTGACTCGACAAACGATCGCCAGCGCGTGCGACATGGAATATTGACGTCACTTTGCTATTATACACTGTTGCCTTTTAATTATTTTTACGTTCGTGCACACGCGTAATTACGATATATAGAAACGGTTGTTGTTATATACCTGCGTAAAATGCTGCGATATGATTCTTGCAAGTGACTTCAGTTTTGGCTTCGATAAAGTGTTTCGTAAATTTTAATGTTTGTTCTATTGATAATTTTTATTGTTATTTTTATTTTCTGAAATTATTTTTGTGTGATATTATTGTTAAATTTTACTACATTTAAATATACGTAAAACTTACCAAGATAAAATAAAGAAATTTCTTTAACCTTTCTTAATTCGGTTAGTTTTAATTAAATGCTATATTTAATTGACTGCAAAATATTTTAAAACAAATATATTTTCATAAATTATCATTGTTATTGAAATTGTAATGTTCAATGAAACTTACTCAATCAAAGTTCTTAAACAAACTTCCAAGAAGGCTGTAGCTTATTATTTGAATCCCTCCTTTTCAGTGTCTGTTAAAGAATAACAATATTAACTTGTACGCATGAAATTCGTCAGCACTCTAAGAAGAGATGAATAGACAATGCAAATATTCTAATGAATTTTGGCTGTCAGACAGTGCAACAATTGTTTGGCAAGTAATCATGTCTACTGTGTAATATGATAATCTGATACAACACTTGTCAGCGCATTCTTATTCTAATTTATAGATTTAATAAAGACTTTGCACTTTTACCTACGTGATACTTAATTAAGAAAATCAGGTCTAATATGCGTATAAGACATTTTTATTGCGCGAATACAAACATAAACATTGGGATAGACATATAACCATTTCGGAGCACAGTACATAGTATCAGTAATTTTTAAGCGTTTCAAACCATTTTTGATTATTGTATAAACAGAAAATATATTTATTTTATTTGTGTTCATAAAACATACTTAATACTTATTGCAAATTTATTTAATTTAATAATTTAACTCAAGATATACGTGCTCCAAATTAACTTCATACGAAACATTTGTTTTAGAAAATTTATAATTCTCATCTGTACCAGCAAACAGACAATTATTATCTACTTATTATTTTATAATAATCTTTTAACGTAAATCAATCATTTATTTTTCTCTTTTATCAAAGTTTGGTTACAAAAGGAGTGTAAAAATACTGAAATTATTCTTATATTTTTATGCATTTTGGGCTATAAGGGATTATTTTGTTCAACCTTAAGAATGTTATTGAAAAAATATTAAAATAATTAACGGGTACGTTCTCTAAAAGTACAAACTACTGTAAATTATTTCATATTTATTTGTTACTTACGAAAATTCCTTCTAACAACTCCATGAGTTCTTATATACTTTATAATTGAATAAACAATACCAAAGTTATTTTAAATCAACAATATTAGCAGTTAAAATATACAATTTCTCATTGCATAAATTCTTTCCAATGTGCGTGCGTTTATGAGAAAATCCACAATACCTTTAACCAGTTTGTGACAAGATTTTAAAAGTAATTTATACTTGCTATTTGCTTAAAAATGCGTGTAAAGCACGTGAACTAGACTACCTTTCAGTTTCTCAGATTAAAATATTGTAACGTACGGAGCAACGGAAGAATGCATAAAACTACTCAAAATATGCCATATTGGAAAATGGTACCTTTTATGCTAGTCTTATAGGCATCTCAGTATTGTGCTCTCATATATATTAATTGTATAGAATTCGTTTTCTTGTTTTCATTGGAGATTTTAAAGTTATTTCAGTTTATGCACTTCCCATGGCAAGAATATAGCAGCAATAAATTACTTTAAAAAAACAAAAATAAACATTCAAAATAATAACACTATAAAACTGAAATTACAATTATTTTGTTATTCTTATAATTAAGTTTAAATTGTTACAATTGTAAACGAGACATTTGCAATTGTCATTAATAACGGTTTCTTCCTTCTGCTCCCTTGTAATTAGACTTTGTATGAACCAGCAATCGATTAATAAGTTTATATAAGAATGAAATCAATCTCTTTCCTTACACTTCAAATTGAAAAAGATTACTCTATTAATTATGAAACAACACAACACGACTTACCACCTAATTAACCATAGAGCAGCACTCCTCGTTTCACAAATAAATGTCCTCCCTCATAAAAAAAAATACACGGTCTCACTAAAACTCTACTAAAATTCCCATTACCTCAGTATTATCGGTACAGGATCGTTAAACAGCTCGACAACACGCACTTCTCCTCCAGCTCGGCCAGCGCACCGGTTTGGACTACAAAACGCAACCACGAATCCGAAGCACGAAACCCCCTTGCAGAGTAAGAGAGTATAGCGTCTAATCCCCATTGATATCTATATAGTATCAATCAAACGCCGCGTAGTGTGCCAACAGGTTTCCTGTGTCCTCCCCTCCCCTCTCTTTCTTTCTCTCCCCCCGCGTCACGAAAACATCAGGTGTGGCGTGCGCGCCTCCGCGGCAATTAGCGCAGGTGAATATTCGGCGCCGGCGCGCAGCTGCAGCTTTCTGACCGCGCCGCAACCTTGCCGCCTTGCAAATACACGCTTTTTCGGGGGGCCTGTGTGTAAAACTGTGTCGGCGTCGGAGGTCGAATGAACCGAGTATATATATATTGTATAGGGTAGTCGATTGGTCTACGCGCCAGATGGAAAACTCAGGTGCATTGCGCTGTTGCGTAACGGAAAACCTCATTTATTTTTCACGGTGTGGTTTTTCGAACGATTTTCTTTTTTGTTTTTTCCTTGGTTTTTCACTTCATTGACTGGGAAAAGAACAAGTTCATAGCTTTTTAAAGACTTTCCCACAGTATTGTTCATCGTGTTTGTTTCTATTATATCCGAAATTAAATGAGACTTCTAAACTTGTTGTAATTAACAAATTTTCCCAAATAGTAGTTGTACTAATTAATTTACCATTAGTAAAAGCTATAAAAGATTTTCTAACAGATTACAAGTGTTCTCTCATTTTTAATTTGCCCCAACATAATAATGTACACTGTACTTTCAAAAATCAGTCAAAGAATTATAACGGATTATTTTGATATTTATGAGAATAATTTACACAAATATCAAAACCCAGCAAATTCTATAATTATATTCCGCGAGATAACCGTAAAAACTTGGGTATACAAAAAAGCAGTTTTTATATCACAAGGGCATTCGATAATCATGAAACAAAGCTCTGAAACTATACTATACATATCGCGAGCACAGGTCCTCCCACTCAATTTCTCACCTCCTCTCAAAGCGTAAAACCGGTAGACGTGCAACGCAACAATTAAAGCGGTCTACCGATTCGATCCGCTGCAGCAGCAGTAGCAACAGCAGCAGCGCACCGTGTCTTCCGAAATCATTCCCAATATATAAGTCCACATATCCGACTCACGCCATTCTATCGCGGACCACCCGTTATAACGCGCGCGCGCACACACCGATATATACGCAAGAGCCTAGCAGAGCGTGACTTTTCACGTGGCGTTTCGGTGTATATATAGTTCTCCTCGTGCACGCGATAATATGAAGCAGTGGGGGTATACCGAGTGGGGCATACTACAACGTCATCGTCGACGTCGTGACCGGCAAGTGTAAGCCAGATAAACCGACAGAAATTATTATACGCCACTGCCGATGAGCTCCTGTGGGGACCTTGACGCTATATATAGTGGAGTGGGGATCGAGCGCGCAGGAAATCGGATTCGCCGGTTCTTCACATTTTTTCTATGAGGATGCGGCGACGATGGGCGTGCGATATCCCTTATCCTGTGTTTTTCCAAGCCGAGCGATTGAATTGTTTGCGGAAATGCGGTTTTTCGACCGGGAGGAAATCAAAGATGAAGTTTTTTTTTGTTTTGCGACCATAGGGTATGGGACGAGTTCAAGAGAATGAAGCATTTTACTATGGGATGGTTGGAGCAGTGGTCCGGTGACTGACTCCTCGTCGGAAGAACCGGTTGACGCGTAACACTCTAGCACACCGGAGTTGATGGCCTAGAGATGTAAATCTTCCTCTGATTACATTAATTCGCACCTTCCACGAGGATGATATACGGCTATAAATCGAAATTTCTGATTTGCCAAGAGAATGTCTTTATAAATTATGATACTTTATTCCGGATTACAGCCTCGAAAATCGAGGTAACTTTAAGAACGTTAATGTGAGTACAATATGTCATTCTGTAAATTGATTGATTTTTGCTGACAAGATATAGTTATTGACGTAACTTTACGTCTCTTGGTTTATATACACAATTTAAAAGACAACTTGATATAATTAAAATTTTTAATACAAAAGTTTATTATAATCATGAAAAATTATGTAAAATAAATATTGAATTATTACATAAAATTTTATGAATATTGCCCTTTTCATATAAAAACCACTACCGATATATTATGGCCTATTGGCTTCTCAAAGGTATTTTATCGTTCTATTGTGTGTCATGAAAATTAGAAAAAAATATCCGTAAAAAAACATTCGCATGAGAATTATAACTAATTATTAAAAAAATTAATTCTGATGTTACATAACTTCAAACCTCCTTAATAATCATTCCCATCCTTTAAAAAATTCTTCTTCAAATTATCATATTGAAAGTATTATTTTCCAATAATTTAAACTATACAAGAATCATACAACGTTTAAACGTTATTAAAACTTGCTAAAGTATGAAAAAGTCGGTACATATTAATATAAGAAAAAAAATGAGTTGCAATACCCTTGTTTTTCGAGATTCAAGCAATTTACAAAAATAATATTTTCATGAATAATAAAGAAACGACTGTAGCCAACAACGTTTTTTAAATCGTGGAGAATTTCATTAAAAAATTGAAAAATCTATGCCAACTAAAGTAAAAAAATAAAAGAAAAATATTTTCCTATGTAAATGAAAAAAAAAAAAAAAAAATAGTATAGATATACTATATGGAAGGTATATACACACACGAAAAACAAACGTAAAAACACACGCGTAATCGCAAATCTTCTTCTAAGAGGAAGTAAAAAAAATCACAGTAAGACATTCTTAATTATAAATAATTGTTAAAAATTACTCTTTATTATCAAATATTATCAAAGATAACCAAATCCGTCGAATATTATACTGCCATGTGAAGACCTTTTTTCAAAAATGAACGAAAATCTTCTTTCAACTCAATATTTTACGTTAGTAAGAGATTTTTCTAACGTTTTACTAATATCAATTTAGATAAACTCGAGTTATGGATCATTCGGATCAATATCGAAAAACACATCTCAAAATTCGAACGAAATCTATGACTCGAAAGTAGCACACTTTTCTAGTTAAACACGACTATAGCACCCGCCTATTAATGGGCAACTCCAGACTCGAGAAACCATCGAGTGCGCACTGCACTTGGTGGACTCTAATGCGAGCATTGTTGCAAAATTGGCTCGGTATTCCAAGGCCGCTCATTAGAAACGTTTTCCTCGAAGCTTGTACCGCGATCGCGCGGCGCTTTGCGTTTTGTTTCCACTTTGCAAAAATGGCAGATTGAATAGAAGCCAATATAAAGCATTATTCTCAATTCAATAGAGATTTATTCGTACCTGCGACTTTGAATAAAGAGTGAATTTCGTAAATGGTGTCGCCTATTTTGGCTTGACTGGGCAATTTTTTTTTTTCTTTGAAGTCTAATTTAGCGTTTGTCGAGACTGAATTTTGCAATAGAAACAAATATGTTAATTTCAATTTGAATAGCGCAATGGTATTATATAAAATCGAAATAAAAAATTTATAAATTGCTGTAGTCTTGTATTTAACAACATTGTATTCTTTCTCCCTTCATTAAGGTTTTTTTTAAATTTTATAGGATCTCAAGCGGTGATAATAATACTTTTTCTAAAAATTATTTCAATGTATGTCTTCCATCATTATAGGCTTTCATCATAAGAAGCTTAAGTTTGTACCTATATACTCGTTTCAAACCTTTCTAAGTTCAAACGAAATAGTACACAAAAACTTTTACATTAATGTTCTGGTGTTAATGAGTTGTTTTTAATAATCTTTTTTCCGCAGAGAAAATATAATAAAATTGTCTTATTTATTGCTTTTACAATAAAAACTACGTAAAATATCTGTTATTTCATTAAAATTATGAACTATGAAGGTAGATCACAGACCAAGATAGAGGTATAAGTATAACTTAATTGGAAAAATCTTTTCCAGTTGCAATAATAACGAAAAAGAAGATTACTTTTAAATAATTTTAATCATTATAAAATATAAACTTCATACACGGTGAAAATATAAATCTAAATTTTTAAAAAATTCACCAGACAGGAAGTAACAAGATCTTCTTCTCCTTCAAGAAAATTCTATCTTCTAAAGAAATAAAAAAATTACAATCCACAACAGCACAACGTTTGGCGGCTCCGTATAGCAGAACTATCTGCTCCCGTATATGAACTTATATTACTTCTAATTAACTGTGGAAGGAAAGGCACGCAGCTTGATTATTCTCCCCACTTAATAATACATTAAATTAACTTTTCTCGGAAAAAGAAGGAGAAGCACGTTTGTCTTGCTTCGGGGGGCCGAGCCCTTCGTGAGCGCGCATTACAGACTGCGCGCGCGCACTCGCGCAACGAGATTTCCTCCATATATACAACAATTTTCTAATTTCTGCGCACTCGACCTCAAATCTTGCACGCAGCGAGACCCTCTCGGTAAAAAAAAAACAGCAAGACGAGGAGAAGCGTGCGCGAAGAGCCACGGCGGTCGGGTCAATTACTCCTGTGTGCGCGCGCGCGCGTTCCTCGGGAATGAGAGAGCGAGAGGGAGGGAGAAAAAAAAAGAAGAGCAGCAAGCAGCAAACCATAGCGTACACGCGCTCGTGTGTTACACCTATATATATATATATATATATATGTGCACGGGCGAAGAAAGGAGAGAAAAAAAGGAGAATGAATAAACATTGAATCGCTCGGTAAATCTCCTTATCTTCACGTACTGAGAGTCTCGCGCGCGCAGGCGTTTTCCCCTCTCTCTCTCTCTCTCTCTCTCTCTCTCTCTCCTTCTTGACTCGCTTGCGCTCCTTTTGCGGGGATTACCATGAGCACGACGGCATAACGCGGCAGCCAGCAGCTAGCTCGGCTCTCTTGCTAGGCAGAAAATACATAGAGAGAGAGAGGGAGAGAGAGAGAGAGAGAGAACGAAAGGGGGAGGGGAGAAGCTCTGATGCACACGGCTGACTCCTGAGGTCAGCGACTCCTAGGCTTAGTGGAGCGCGCCTCTCTCTCTCGCTGCTTTATCCAGGTGCTGCTGCTGCTGTAGCTTCTATACAACGGGCGCTATGCTGCTGCTGCTGCTGTTGCTGTTGCTCTACGAATTGGTGTGCGAAGAGGAGAGGAGCGAAAAAACTCTCCGTTGAAATACACGAGAGAGCAAGGGGGAGGGAGAGAGAGAGAGAAAGAGAGAGAGAGAGAAAGAGAGAGAGAGAGAAAGAGAGAGAGAGAGAGAGAGAGGTGAAAAAGGACTTTTTGATTGACTTGCGCGCTCGCGCGCGGCTAGAGAGGATTGGGTGAAAAAGCTATACCTACGACGCTAGAGGTTGTTGACTGCGCACACGCGCACGAGCGAAGGGACACGCGGTAGAAACGGCAGCTGCTGCTGCTGCCGCCGCTGCTGTTATACTCTTGCTACTATGCTACTGCCGCGGAACTCCGGGGAAAATTGGAATTTGTGGAAGCGGAATTTGATGGAGAACGACGCTGTTGAGACGATTAAAGACGTGTGAGGTCGCGGGAGAATTATTGTAGTTGCTAACTGTGCGGTCGATTGATCTGATCGTTTGGTTATTTCTTTGTAAGATGAAGCTATGCACGGTTTTTATACAAGATTTTTAAACAGAACTAAAAGCAAACGATCCACGTAATCTTTGAATTGATTGATGGCAAGTAGTGCTCAATCCTTTCCATCTTCTGTTATTCTTTTATGGCTGAAATCATTTTATTAATAGTAAATGGTAGATTTGAATAGGCTAAGGTACATGTAAAAAATTAATCGTAATATAATGAAAAGAAAATATAATATATTTTATATTTCGAGGTTGTGGGAAAGAGTAAATAATTTGATTGATAATCAAGGTAAGATTGGATTCTTTAATTTTTTTTCATTGAGAAGTACTCGGAGAACTTTAGATAACTATAAATGAGTATTGATGCAAACTTTAAATTTAAAGGGTGCATTAAGATACAAAAGTACCTGTGGCGACTCTGACACTCTCCTAATCCTTTAATTAGCAACTTCAGTAATAAAATCATCTGAGAAGAATGGTTTAAGTTAGTAATTTTATCAAATTATTTTTAAAATATACCCATATACTTCTACTGCCCATCTAATTGTAAAATTTACATGAGGGTATATGCTACAAAAATAATGTATTGGAATAGAGTTTTTCATATATTAAGACTTATCTACATACGTATATACTTAAACTTACTATGTACAGTGTGAAATATTCGAATCCATATTCATTGCTTCATTTCAAACCCTTATACGAATCTTATTTTCAATATTTCCTACAGATTCACACACTCATATACATATAAATAGATTTTCAATATCCGATTTATCAAAGTAATATCAATAATCTGCCAAAAATCTTGATTACATTTTCTGTACATTATTATAAGTACATATTATATGGCATCCCTTCGTAGATTAATCTTATAAATAATACTATCAAAACAGCATGACAAATAATTTCAACTATCGAACCTTTATCGTGGTAAATAAAAGACGATTAGAAAAATCTCAAGATTAATAGAACTACATACTATTCGAAATTATGACTTCGATACTTATTTTATTTTAGTAAAAAAAATATAAAATCGTTTCGGCCAGGCCATATGTACAAAATTTATTTCTCATAAGGTAAGAAAGGATTAATTATTTATTATTTATAATGATTAATTATTAATTAATATTAGTGGTACGAAATCCAATTTACAAGGAAAGTATTATTCTTAAAATCATAGATTTGGCTGCATTTGAACCAGATTATTCTTTTAGTAAAAATAAATTGACTTATATTTTGGGATGTTCTTCATTGAAATTCAACGATTTAAAATGGTCATTAATAAATAAAAGAACAGTAGAAAGTAAAGCTTTATAAGTTATGTATATTTTAATTCAAAAGAAATATTTCAATACAAAATTTATACTTTTTTTTTCTTATTTTGTAGTATTTGTAGATAATTCTATCACCCTAGTTGACCTCGCATAATTCTTAATGTAAAAGTAATCTGAAAATCGCTGTATAAGAGTCTAGACTTCCTCTAGTCTGGAGTTAAATTTCAAAATAAATGTTGCTTTATATTAGTAATAATTTATCATGAATCCCATTTTATATTAACGTGATCATTATATGTATACAGTATATTTTGATTGGATAAAAAATGTATTACAACGTGTACAAATGTAAAAGATCCAAAAGCCATTTTATACATTCAATTCAAATGAGTTTACAAAAATTATCCTAGAATTATTAACGTATTAACATGATATTCGTGTCCGCTTATCACTCGGTTAGATGAAATAACAGCTCGATCCTATGAATTATATTTACCTGCAATATTCGGTAATAAGAAAGTAACGGTTTTCTTCACGTAAACATCTACCTTTTTTATCTCACTCAATAATTAAATATATTTCCAGTTATACTATATGCACTCAGCTCCATAAACAAGAAAAAAAAATACACCATAGCATATATATATATATACATCGCGTTCGCGTCAAGACGCATCCGCATCCAAGCACTTCAATCGCGTAGGATCAAAAGAGTCTAATGAGCATCAGCAATAAACAGAAGCAGAGTATACACAACACACTATTCCTGCAAAAAGTTCTGCACACTGGCGCACGCGCGTATATTCACCTCCGCATGACTTCTGTTTTCATCTATTCATCAAGTGTGCGCGCACGCGCGCCACGATTAAGGTGGAAAAATGAGCGCGCCGCCGAGCTAGAACGCCGAGAGAGAGAGAGAGAGAGAGAGCGCGAGGATAATTATTTTCTCTCATTCTTTCCGCACTATAAGCCGCGCTCGGACCACGAAGCGTGCAACTTCAGATGCAGGTGCATTAACCGGACATCTGAGCCAGGAGCGTGACGGCCACGGCGGCGTCAGCGGCGACGTTGTTGCGCGCACTCACACGATGGTATATACGGCCGGCCGAGTATATAGGCGCAAAGGTGCTTCGTGTATATATACAGAGAGGAAGTATCCCGGCTTTTTTAGTGCAAGCCAGTTCCGTCTTTGTTGGCTCGCGCGTGCGCATATACGTCATATTTTCATTAGCCTTAATTATCGACGAAAGAAATCGGCCTGAAAAAAAGATAGATGCTATGTGTACGTGTATATAAGCTACGACGCGAGAAGAAATTTGACGGCCAACCGTGACGGTCTGACGCTATTTTTTTTATTTTTCCAGGTTTATGAGCTGTAATGTCTGCCACAGCTCGGTATGATGCGGTTGTTTTATACGAAATATGAGCGATTCCGTTAACGAAGTTTGCACCACTCGTTTCGTTATATTTATGCACCAGTTAAAAATACGATTTAATGGCTGTTTATATATGTACATATTGGCGTATTACTTCATACGCGGAATCCATCATTGGCAAAATATGTAATAACTTTCAAGTAATACTTAAATGAAAAATATAGTGTATAAATTTCTTGTGGCTCAAAATAGTATTGAATCAGCTTACTATTCATAACACAGAGCCAAAAAAAGTGATATGCGCCAGAGATTAGACCCTCATATTTTCGTAAATTTTGGTCCCCTATTTATAATTTTACAAACATTTATTCTACAAAATAATTTAACACTGCTTGTGCTACAGAACGTTCACATAATCCCTTTATACGAATTCAACACGAATGTTAGAAAACATAAAATAAAAAGAGAGCGAAAACTTTTCAGGCTTTTTTCAAAATTATAAAATGTTGAATCAACATGTGGGTCACAAATTGAATCCGTATACGTTTACCGTATTTATGTATTTTAGCTAAATTTAAAATTCACTCAACTTTTGAAGGAATAAACATTTTCTACTTCTGAAAAAATTGACAAAGCTCTGCTATTGACGTTCATTTGCTTTGTTCCAAATTTCATATTGAGTTGTTTTTGGTGGAATGATTGCGGGCCAAACTAAAGCTATTTTTAATCATTTTTTAAAAATCGGATGACTCAGAAAAAAATGATACCATCAAATTGCGCGTGTTCCTATTTTTCTTCCTATATTCAAAAATGTCGAAAGAACAAAACAAAATTTATCTGGTGACTGTGCCTCCAAAAATTTTTTTTTTCAAGTTACGACTTCGAGAAAGAAATAATTTTGGGAATAGCTCATATAAATTTTTTTGTGTTCCACTTCCATCGATTTTCACCGTCGATTATTGCAAAAAAATTTTCAAGATTAAACAGACACATGAACGTGATTCTTATTCAATCTTATGCGATATAATAACGAATATGAAACTGTATCGCGAAATTCCAAAATATAACTTTAAAATAGAAAAAATAAATAAATAAACAAGGTCAGCCATGACGCATTTTCAATCAAAAACATAGTTTAGTTCAAAGTGAACGACATTCTTTCGTACCCGAACCTCGTCAATTTTACGTTCAAGCATTCAAGACCTAATACCTGCATTCGCGCGAGAGTGTTTACAAGAGGATCGTCCGTATAGATATGTCATCAATAACGCATCGATAGTATAGTCGTGAAAGATGATCAATGACGCGCGAACTCGGTACCTGCTCCTATATTCATTATTCGTAAGCTGCTACTTCCATGAACACGATGAAGCTCGCCGTATGTCTCTAGGGTGACGGCGAGATTAATAATCGCATGCGTGTACAAATTGCCCGGGTGTCTACGCGGTGCTGTAGCCAGTCGTTAACGATCCCGTAATGCGCATGCCGGACACTCGAAGCGACAATGTCTCCCGTGGCAATTGTATACTTAGACTGACTACGATTCTGACTAACCATTACTACAGAGAAAGAGAATGTGTGTGAAGTAACATTAGAAGAAAAAAGATTTTGTGATTTTTCGTGCATTTTATTTATTTCATTGATAAAACATGTTTTGTTGATGTATGAGTTGAAGTAAAATTTTTATGAATAATGTAAATATTTGATAATAATCCCTTAATTATATTTCAATCAACTTCAATTATAATTTGTAAGAAATTTTTTCTCATTAAAAATCATAGAAACGTCAAAGACTGGTAACTGTAAGATGTAATCTTTAAAATAATGAATTGCTTTTTAAATATATATCTTCTAGTACTATAATTGTACAATAATGAAGAACACGCGCTCAGTATAACTTACATTTGTTTCAAACAAACAGAAACGTCTCTAGATTTTCACCTTTTACTCACATCCACTAGCTATTAAATGCTTGTGCTCTGAAGTGAAACATTAAATTAAGAAGTTTCATGAATTCTTAATGATGCATTAAGAGCTAAACAAGCCCTCTAAGTAAACCTATACGAGAAATACAATATATTACGTTATAAATCCTCTGGTTGCGCTCCGCTGAAAACGCAAGTCCGACTCTCCATCGCCAAATTACACGTGTTACTTTGGCGGCGGTCCAAGGCTCAAGTTTGTAGTAAATCTTAATAAAATTGATATGCAGCTAGTCTTGCCAATGACGAGTAATAGTTTATTTATAGAATGAACGCACTCGACAACTAAAATACACCTGACATTTAAGTATTAAAAGAACGTTTTATTATAAAAGTCCGCGATCTCCAAAAATTTTTTTGAAAATTTATGAAATCTTTTTCTTGAAGAATATGGCTTTGATAATTCAGGCAAAACTATTTCGTAGTAATAATTATATAATTTTTTAATATTATTGTTAAGTACACCAGTACTAGTGCTACTAAACTAATTAAATCTTAAACAAATATAGCTTAAAACATATAAAATATCATCCGCACTATATCGTACTTCTCTTTGCTACTTCTCAGACAAAATTTATAAATATCTCCAGTTAAGTAAAATCTTGCTACTTCTGATCACAAATACGTATAATATTCATATTTCATAACTTAATTCTATGTTCTTAGTTTAAAATACCTGCATATTTTTTTAGGAGATGAAGTACTAAAGTGCTTAGAAGATACAATATTTAAGATTTATTTGACGTGTTTCTAACTGCTATACTTTCAGTCGTAGATCACTTTTACTAATAACTTATTCGATCTTATGTTATAATAATTCAAATGAAAAAGTTAAAAATTTAAAAAAAAATTTCAACGATTTTAAACGTATTATTTTAACCATAATTCTGGCACATCATCCGACTTCATGCAAATAAAATTTTGTTTGTTCTAGGTGTAATTACAGCATGAATAAAAAAATAATTCGAATATATTTTGGAAAAATTTTTTTATCTATTACTCTACGTCAAAAATTATTTCATACTTAAAATGCTCTTTATTTAAATTTCAACAAATTTTTTAAATATTGGAATCGTTATTATATACTGTTATTATAAAAAATAATGTACAAGTTCAACATAAAAAATTATTTCATACTTAAATTACTCTTTATTTAAAATACAACAAATTTGTTGAGTATTGAATCGTTATTATATATTGTTATTATAAAATACTGTGCAAGTACAACAAAGTTTAATGAAGTTCATAGGTCGTAGTTATCCTTTTAATAGAAATTAACATTGAGCTTATGGAAATTGGTCAAATTTAATTAAAGTATTACGTATATATAAACATCGCGATGTTATTGCATAGACATGTTCATAACAAAAGGAAAACTAAAAATGAAGAAATGATAAAGTTTAGACATTGCATATAACTGTGTAAAAATGCTTGATAAGTTCCAATCATTAAAATCATTCACTTTTGTTCATCATCTACATATTCTACATCTTAATTTCACAATGATATTATACACGTCACATTTAAGCAGTCATGTTGGGTTGCTTAGCTGATTTAAAAAATAATCAAAACTAGATATGTGTCATGTAAGAAAATAGTGTCTTTTTAAATAACTTTGGTGCTTGCTTTGGTGATCGTCACTTTTTGGAGCAGTTACACATTTAAATACAGAAACTGTCTCTAAACACTTAAAACTTTCAAGTAAGCGTGCTTCATTCATGGTGCATGAATTTCTGCAACTTTACAAATTTTTGTTTTTATCCTAAACAAATTTAGCCATTTTACCATCTTTAATGTTTCTTAAACTTATTGTAACATAATAAAGATTCTTGCGAGCAACGATCATGCTTAACATCAAATAAAAGATTACTTTTAGAATTCAGATTATTATTTACTAATTAAATAATTTAACGCCCTTTACCTGAATTTAGTGAACAAAATGTTGAAACTATTTAAAATTAATAAATTGAATGGCAAAACCATAGTTCGAATTTTTTTTTAATATAACACTTCGTAAATAATTTTTTTGTTATTTATAGTGATACCATTTTAGAAAATAATCAATGTTATCTACGGTACAGCCGCATTAATGAGAGTTCTAATATATGCATCTGACAGGCCATTAGTTTTAATGCGCTTTATAAAAACAAAAGCGCACGCGATTGAATATGTTGTGTCTACGCTGTCCATCAAAATAATATACGCGAAGATTCATAATTAAGTACTAGTTTAACTGGCTTCCGGTTTTCGGTTTACTAATAAATAAATTTGTACTTAATACAATATTTTGCAAAATATTTTTAAAAATTAAACTCAAGTTTATGAGAAACATGCTTATATATTTAAACTTGACAACAGTTCTTTAAAGATTCAGTAAGACGATATTTATGAATAACGAAAAGTGTTAAAAATATATGTATGAGTAACAGTAAAGATTGAATTAGTTTTTCATTCAAAATTTATTTTTATAACGTTGCTCATTATTTTCTCATAAATGACTTTGTTGTTTATTGTCGTTATTTTACTACGGATGTATCAGATAAACTGAATGAAATAGTCTATCCATAAATAACAAAGCATGAATCAATGATATATATTTTAGTTTTTTAGTGGATTATATTATAATTATTCTGATAATTATTTATACTCTGAGATACATTTTGACTTTTATGCTCAACTTTCAATGAACACAACTTTTTTAAAACATGTAAAAAATTGTTCTCTATAGTTTAATTTTCTCTATTAGAAAATTTATGGCAAATGCCTCCTAACAGAATCGACAAATTCACATTGGATGTAAAGTAATTTTCGAAAAGTTTTTAGGTTTATGTCAAAAAAGTCTCTTTTATTTATTATCCTACAGTTTCTGGGTAAACTCCAATATATAAAGAACAAGAAAAATCACTTACACAAGGTATTTCGAGACAATTTTGACTACTGGCAAAAGTGTAGATTTTTTTCAGGATTTCGTTATATAATGCGCTTTGGAGAGGGGAAACTCATTTACACTACACTACGACGTAATTTACAAAATGACCTAGCTATACCTTCTCTCACATTTAACTTTTCTAAATTCGTCCAAATATTGTGTAATTTCAGATTTCAAGCGACACTTTTACATGAACCCCCGCAGTGAGAAAGCACTAAAAGCTCATCCGAAATACTCGGACCACAGTGTGACATTTTCCCACCCAATTAAAAATCCTCACAGTCTCGCGGTCTCGCCCCGAAAAAAGACGCTCGCCGCGTACAAGTGTCTTCCTCCTCTCTTTCTCGTTCCGTCTTTCTCTTACGCTTGTGGTACCCCTTCATAAGTATACCAAGTATTAATAAGACTGAAACTCGAGACGTGCGTCGACGAGCTGTTTTCTCCACGTCTCTCTCTCTCTCTCTCTCTCTCTCTCTCTCTCTCTCTCTCTCTCTCTCTCTCTCTCTCTCTCTCTCTCTCTCTCTCGCTCTCGCTCTCTCTCTCCTCCTCGACCCCATAATCGTCATCTACAAAAAGACTCGTTCCCGTTGCGAGAGTATAGCGAGCGAGAAAGAGGAAGAGCGCTCGCTCGCGGTATCTAACGAGTATCTTGCATCTGATAATGTACCTGGGGAGGCGAGCAGCGAGCGCACGAGGCATCCCCCTGCATGAGTGCAGCCGAGCTCGCTTACGGCGACGTTTGTCTCCTTCCCTCTCTTTCTCTCTCTCTCTCTCTCTCTCTCTCTCTCTCTCTCTCTCTCCCGCTAACATCCTTTTTTCGCTCTTTCTCTTTTCCCGGGCTTCTTCTCTTCTTCTCTCTTTCTTTGCGCCTCGTGTCTTTCTACTGTCTTTCGCGCGCTCGTGCACGGAGGAAAGAAAGAAGGCGAAGGGGCCTTTAAGCCGAGCCGCTCGCTCGCGCTGCATAGGACTCTTTCCTAGTACTAATTAAAATTGACGCAATGGTTTTTACGAATGGCCACCTCGCGCTCTTTGTGCGCACAGGCGCTCGCAGCCTTCGATTTAGCGTTTCTTTGCCTCGCGATTGTTGCACGGCTGACTGGAATTTTGCAATCAGTTGCCGGCGTACGCGGGGACTTCTGCTTGTTTTCAATTTCAGAAAGGGCTCGCTAAGGCTTTGTCGGGACTGTTTAATTGGTTTGTCAAGTCAATCATTCGCGCGACTATTCCAGAAAATCAATGCAGGATTCGTGCAGGGCTTATTTTAGAAGTTTAATGTACGATTGCTGCGTAGGTAGATTTAATGGATTATGAAATAGGCGTATCCACTTTCACTAAAATTTAATTTTTCTGCTTCCTATTTTCAGCTTCTTCATCTTTCTCTGAAGCTCGCGATTGAGGAATAGATTTTCGCTTGCTATATATAAATGACCTCGCTACTAGACATATTCGATTTGAAGCCCCTGCGCGCGCTAGATAAATTTTAGTTTTACAGTTCGCGAAAAATGTATTTGTTGTTAAAGAAAAGCGCACATATTTCAAGATAATCTGTTTTTCTATCTTGGAAATATCTTGATGAATTACGGAAGTGTATTTACGAAAACATGTTTTTAGAAAATTGTGCATTTTACATCCTGTGCACGAAAGGAAGGAATAATAGCTATGTTTATATCTTTAAATCTGATTAAGATTAAGTCATTTTTCTTTATAATTTTCTAAATCTTTAAATAAAACATCAAAGAATCATTCATAAATATTATGAAATATAACAAATCTATTTAGCACAGAAACTTTTTTCTACCTTACCATTCTATTTTTAACATCTGGCGGAATATGTTCAACATTGTAACACAGTAACATGAGTTTTGCACTGCCATCCTAATGTATTCTTGATGCGCAAAAAGGAGCAGGGACACAGCTGAGCTCGTCATTTTACGGTTGTAAAACACGAGACATAAATATTTTTCTTTCCGCGTTATTACTTGTTATTGTCGAGCATGATGCGGATACCCGCAGTTGGGTTGCGGCTCTCTTATACGCTCAATGAGAAATGACAAAAACCATTTTTCACTTGGTTTGCGCTTTGTGCTAAGTGCTCACGGCTTAGACAATAAAGGTCGCTGTTAATTTTCGCGGCTAACGGTGTAAAACTCAATGACCGGGATCAAACGATCCGATTCTTTAAACGAAATGTATATGTGAGACTGAAATTTATTTTTTTGGAATTGGAAAATTTTTTTTTTTTTTAAGTTATTGCTTTTTTAATGTAAATTAATTTAGTGAATAACCAAATTACAGTACAATATTTATTAATAGTTTAATATTTAAAAAAAAAAAACATTCATGAATAAAAAATGTTAAGTGTAGTAATCATTGTTACATAATACTGATATTTATGTACGGATCATTTATTTTCGTAAAAATATCTTGTGTTTGTAAATAAATGTTCTTTAGATTTTAAAATTGTGAATGTGTGTAGGTGTGTTGGTGTATCGTATGTATTTTATTTTTAAAAATATATATTGTATTGTTGACATTGTAAATTATAAACCGACTTAAATTATCTCGATTTTCTCCTCAATGTGTCTTCTCAATTTCATCTTGATCTAGAAAGCTCACGACCCCTCAAACGTCGCTGTTCTCGCCTGTACGTTTATTTTAAATCAATTAGTGGAACGTTCCGACATAGGAAAATTTTTCAATTTTTCTATCGGACCCACGCAATTCACCAAAGACTATCTATGCCGATTCTACGTTTTACCGGAAGACGCAAATTAGTTCCTTCTAAATCGAAGCGACGACGGGCGCGAGAATTGTCGCGTCACCGTTCCGAGGCGCGGTGTTCTTTTGACGCGCAGCTACGACCCATTACAATGGGAAGAAGAAAAGAAAAAAAATGTTGAAAGAAAAGACGAACGGTGCTAGTCGTGGAAAAAGAGACGCTGAAACTGAGTACAGAAGAACAGACGAATCGGGAAAAATAACTCGAGGAGCAGGTACATTGTTCCCGTCAAAAACGTAGAAAATTGATGAATCATCGTTAAGTTATTTTTTATTTTATCACATTTATAGATAAACAAAAGCTTAACAATTTTGGATTTGATATTAGTTTTTTCTGAACATTATGTAATATAACTATCAAACAAGATTGTATAATAATGTTTTCTAATGTCAATGTCACTTAAAAATTTGTTGAAAAATATCTAAGTCGATTGGACAATCCCACACGTAGTTTAAAAGAAATTTTCAATTATTTTTTCTCAAAGTTAAGAAATTTTTTGAAGTTTAATATTGAATCCAGATAATCATAATACACATCGCATACTAAGCTACAAATTCTTTATTCATGATTTTGATTACTCAACTTTAAATTGATGTTCCTAACTTTAAAGAGAGATATAATCCTTCATTTATTCTAAATTCAAATTACATACTATTTTATCTACATAATATTAATACATAAACTATATTTGGAAAGAGCTTTTTATTTATCCATATACAATTTACTGGCTCACTTCAGCCTTTAACAATCATATAATTTATTTTAGGTTCTTACGTTACATTTTATAAAGTTGAACTCGTTAAACATGATTAATTCATCTGCCTAACACTTTATTAAGAGCAAAAATTTATCTAGCCGATTACCTTACCGCATTTCTCCGTCTAAATATATTAGCTCTCGCTTTATTAAATATAATAAAAATATTATGATTTTGCAGGACGAAAACTTTTGATATCGTTTGCTTCATAAAATTTTGAACTCGAAGTTGGCTTTGAAGGTACCAATTCAGATCTGGTTTCGAAAAGGTACCAATTTACAATCTGTTTCAAAAACGCAACTTAAAATCCACTTAAAATAATACCACTTCAGAGTCCACTTCAACAAGGTACCAGCTCAATAGTACATTTTTTTAGTCAAGATTACTGGTGTAAAAACTGGCAACGCATTGACAATGAAAGAAACTAAAACCACACAAAATGTACAGTGATGCACACATTCTCTACATGAAGACATATAACACATAATATTAAAACAAGTTTTTTATACGAATGTTCTTCTTAAACTTAAATTAAAAAGGTGAATGCGGAAATTGCTACTTTTTTAAAGCGAAGTCCGATGTGACACGTTCGTTGACTAAACTGACGGTATTATTTTAATTCATACAACAAATTTAAAAATTAAAAAGAAAATTTAAGGAATTAACAGATTTAAGCATCCTCTATACACAAATATACGCGCAGATATTATACGCACTATGTAGCACGGTAAATAAGTTGACTTCCTCAAATAACCAAATTCCGCCGTAAAATTAACAATTTATTATATCTATTGTCATTTTACTGCCCCATGACTAAGGCAACTAACAGAATTTTGGAAATTCCGAAAACAACTGTCGACCTAATATCAGTCTTGGTTCTATAACGAATTTATGCATTGTAACTGAATCTAGCCCAAAGCACTACAAACTCGCCGCTAATCTTCTCGCAGCCAAAGCTACCAACGACTAAGCATAATTTTCTTGCCTCTGTCCAAGAAGAAAGCTACAGAAACATTTATGGGTTTCCTCCTCCGCTCGTTCTCCTCACAAAACGGAAAACAATGACTTTTGCACGGTAGCCAGGGCGCGCGCGCGTAGAGAAATTATCATCGGCGGAAGCAAAGCGTGGCGAGCGAGAGCACACACAGACAGACAGACAGACAAACGCCTTCTACAAAGAAAAAGAAAAGAAAAGAGAGAGCATCAGACGAGAGCCGGCGCGCGCGCGTGCGAGATCGGGGGTATAACGCGCGCACGCGCGCTCTCGTAATTAGTCATAGTGCGATGCGCTAACAGCGGCACTCTGCAAGAGTGCCCTCGACTCTCTCGCGCGCGTATATACCCCCTATACACCTGCGTATATACATATATATATACACACGCTTGCCCGCTCGCTCTAGCGCGCCGCGTGCTGTCATGCGCTACTAGCGACGACGAATCAAAGCAGAACGCGCGCGCGCGCACCGAGTTTCATGTAACGGGTGTTGCTGAAAATCGCACGAGAGTTTCTTTTCCGTCGCGCGCTCGCGCAGAGCAGCGTGTTTTGTCGCCCGTTTCGAGGGCAACGTCGTCGCTGCGCGCGAGGGTGACGCAGCGACGAGCGCGCGGTAAACTCATTGTTTACCGCGTCGTGGGAACTTTTTTTTACTTCCTGGTTGTTTTTTTTTCTCAGTCCCTCTCACCCATCGACCTTTATCACAGCAATTGTTGTCCGCGTTAATGTTTGTGTTTAACACGATGCTGTTGTCTTTGGATTTTTCTCCCGCGCTGTAACGAGTGTTTTAGCGCACTCGTTATGAGTCGCGGTTGCGTAATGCTGAGATTTAGGAAAAAAGCCGGGCGAGCTGCTGTTGTTTGTTTTTCGTACAGTGTTGTTGTTATGAAATTGAGATATTAGGAAAAAACTTTTTTTTACATATTTTCTGTGTATTTTATCCTAATAAGGTATAGGTTCTAGACTAAAATTATAAATATACGTGATAATATATCAATTTTTTACAGAAGTATATTTAGGTACTTATAAATGCTTCAATAAACAGGCATGTCAAAGGTGTAATAATCTTGTATTAACGAGCTTTTAATACTGAAATGTTTTTATATCATTATGCCATATATGAACATCAATCAAATTTTCTGCATCATAATACCTACAATTACTCAATTCTGCGTGTTTGATAATAATTAAACAGTTCAATCATAATATGATCTAAAAAAAGAAGAGTCGATTAAATAGTATATATTCATAATATTGACGAAACTTTACAAGGTAATTTCATTATTGAATTTACATTGATATTGGCATTTCAAATATTCAAGTTTTATAACTGCATGTGTACTTTCTTGATACTTCAAACATAATAAATGTCATTACTTTGAATGCAAATATTATACGATTCGTATATTTAGAACAATCTGAAAAGGAGAGCACGTTCTTTTGTGCACGACATTTATTGCTATTGCAGACGTATTAACTGGCGTATTATGACAGTTATAGCGGAAATTCAGACATTTATCTGATATTTATACATTAGAAAAGATTGTATTTTTTCATGCTCTGACTATTTGTAAAAAAAATGAAGTTTATTAACTTTTTAATTTAAGGTTCTAGGATAATGGAAATTAACCACATTTCTTAACTAGGAAATGGCTAGCCAGACTTGAAATGGCAAAAAGGAAGAGACATTCTCGATCATTTGTTGGCGTGCAAAATGATGTACAATTGAAATAAACCAAGAGAGACACAAATGAAGATAACAAAATTTTTAATGACTATTTATCATTAAGGTTGTGGTAAACTATCTATTGCAAGTAAATATTTTTGAGAAAAAGTGAAAATTACTAAAGAAATTAAGTTAACAAATTTTGAATTTGTGGTCTTTCCAATTAATGGAAAAAGATAATTCACAAAAAGGTCACCTCTATCTAAAAAAACCATGCATCTTTCATGACCATTTATTGATTTCTTGGTCATTTTCGATAGAGCGAATTCTTACTAGAAATAATAATACTTGATTAATTTATACTAATTATATACTTATTCTAAAATAAGGATATATAATACTGATAATGTAAGAAATATAAACTTAAATAATATTTTGATAAAATAATTCATTCTTTTAAAGTCCTTTTAAATCTTTATTTTCATATTCTGTATTAAAAAGTACATCTGGTTCTACATACAATTTACTGGAGGATCATAGTCAAAAAACGGATAGTGATAAATTATTATCCTACGAAGTTCTCTTTTGTAATAATCAAAATTATTTTAGCATCAAAGAATATTTCAATTTTCAGCGTAGTTGTATATATGTATATGCATGAGATGCAAAATCCTTAAGTTGGCTAAAACTACGCTGAAATTAAATATTCTTGGAGATTGTCAGCGAGATACTCACAAAATTCTTATCATTGGCGAAATAAAGAAGACGCGAATGAAGCATTTCGTCTTTAAGGTTTCGTATATCATTGAAATAGACTTTCTATATCTTTTAATTACCCAAAGTCAGTGACAATATACATATGTAATCACCACAATGAAGCGTAGGAAGATTCGTACAACCTTCACGATGTAAACAGAATGACAGAGATGGAATGGATTTCATCTGATGAAGAATTACAACGGATGCAACGTAATAAAAAATTATAAGGAAGATAACGCATTTTTTTATTGGAAAGGAGAAGGCCTGAGGATAACAGTAATACAGGGCGCTGGTCTGCTATAAAACAATAGATGAAACAAACACACTGACAAGAAAAGCACCAGAAATGCAGGCACCTGAATTTGGCTGAAACTGCAGTAGGTACTTCTTTATGACAAATAATGAGACACGTATCTCGTGTTTTTTCTAAATAGGTTATTTGTTCTGAGATCCAAGCTGTTTCATGTTTCAAATAAATTATTTTTAATGAAAAAGTATTCCTATCTTTTGTTATAGCTCAACGAATATTTTGGTTATGTATATGGATTAAAAAGTTTTAAAAGGAGGCAGAAAAAGCTTTAATTTAAGCTTTTGAAAAGTGTCGTTGAAAATGTTGATTTCTCAAAAAGTTATAAGCTATCAAAAATAGGAAAATAACTAAAAATTTCTCATTTTTTGCAATCATTTAATTAGTGGTATTTTAAACTGTCGTTTAATTTACTCTATTGTTTATAGTCCATAACTTTTTGAGAAATCGACATTTTTTAACGAGACTAAGCTTGAATTAAAGCTTTTTCTGCCTCATTATTTGTCATAAAGAAGTACCTACTACAGTTTCAGCCAAATTCAGGACCCATATTCCTGATGCTTTGCTTGTGAGACTAGAAACGGTATGTGCAGACACGGCATGGTCCAGAACTAGTATATAATTTATCTACTTAATTCTTTCAGTTATAGTGGGATGTAAACGTATGTTCCTTGTTTTTATTTTTTTTTCACTGTACTTTTCATTTTACGAGTAAATTTTCCGTTTTTATGGATATTCCAACCATTTTTTGGAAGTGATTTATTGATTTTTGTTTAACTTAAAAAACTTTAAAGATATCTTTTGTATAGAAATCTAACTATACCGATTTTAACCTACTCACATTTGCATACGTGAAGCTTTTATAAAAAATTATACTTAAAATTGAACTGAAGGAACAAAAATGATCTTCAGATACATTATTCACTCATCACAATCGATCAAAGATGTACTGCTATATTAGGCTTGTGCGAGACGTCTACATTACTAGCAAAGAAGTTCCGAGCGAAGCAGTAGCGCGAGAGACAGCAGGTAAGTATTTTTGTTACTTTCGACCTGGTCCCTTTAGTACCGCATCGTTCTCCGAATTTCCTCGAGATCAGGAAGAGTGGACTTATAACGGGCATTCCACACGAACGTTGGTCTGCATACAAATCCATACGCGACTTGATTTATGTCCATCTCGCAGAGAGCACAAGCGGTCAGAAGATCCTTCACTTCCCTGAATGATGACGAGGATCGTGCGATCAACAATCGTGTGCATGTACAGGGGTTGCAGACTTTCTTCTGTTCTTTAAAAACAAGACCATAAATATTTGATGTTTATTGTCTATGCAGCAATTTGAAAAATCGCAATCAGTCAATTTCAAGAACAGCGAAGAACTTCACGAACTACTATGATAATTTTTTGTATAATATATGCACGGTAATGCACGTGTGCCACATACAAAAAACATGACATAACCTATGTTACGCACACGTATAACACCTGCAAAGCTACAATTTTGTAGAATTTTAGATCATTATTTCCCAAATTGTGGAATTCCCAATTCCATTCAGATCACAACATATTGTAACTGTTTCTTTGTGGTACCGACGCCATTAACTTTTCTATTTTTTTCACATTTCTTGGGTACTCCTTTATTTAAAATTCATCAAAGATAACCTTTATTATTAAAATAAAAAAAAGTATATTATTGGAAATCATTAATTAAAAATACAAATATATAGGCTCAATTTTGTGCAGAAATAATAATGTCATGAAAATGAAAATTATAAATCATAATGTCAATTAAAAAGTTAATTAACTTCGTTCTTTTAAAAATAGTCAGATTATAAAAAATGCAATCTTTTTTAATGTATAAACATCAGATAAATTTCTGAACACTTACTACCGGACGTAATACGTTATTTTACATGCTACTGCAATAGCAATACGTGCTGTACATAAAAAACATGAAAAAAATTCTAAACTTTTGTAGCTATCACTCAAACTCTTAAAGAGGCAAATAGTCTACAAGGGGCTTAAATTTTGCTTATCAACTCAAAAATAAGAGAATATAATTGATTTACCGTTTGAGTTATTGGTACTCGTGAAAACCTTGCAAATAGACCGAAATTAGGTAACGTTTTAGTGATTTTATCGTTCTATAGTTTAAATTTGACAGCTATTTCTTAAGGGGATGCCATAGTCCTACCTTACCGACTCCTCTATTTCGTCCTGTAAAAAAATAAATACAATGAATTATCC